>VHZZ01006838.1:18764-40332 GCA_009801015.1 Silene noctiflora | reverse complement strand
ACTGCTCACCATCCCCGAATGGATCACCACAGTTTTGAAAACAAAGACGGGGTCAATCAACTGCATAACTAATATAACATCACAATAACATAAACCAATACACAACCAAGTCAAACTGTAACATCCATCCTCCAACTCCATAGTAATCAGTAACCGACTACACACCAAGGTGTGTAGCCCTGCCAGATTACCCATCGCAATAGGTAATCCACACCGTTAGTGAGGACCGCATCCTTACCACCAAAATCCCCGCTCATTGAAACGAGCGAACCTAGATCATTAATGTGCACATCCCCCTTGTGACGGGAGCCACAAGAAGCAAACATGGGGYTGGAACCATCTCCCGAAAATGGCTCCAGAACAACATCCAATAACCAAACACAATAAATCTCAATTAAAACAATAACAACAACAAACCGTCACATACACCTTATACCAATTATACAATCAACTGAGTAGGGAWTYCCTACCTGAACAGTGATCCAAGCAAAAGCATAGCAAAGCAGTCTAGAAAGCCTCCTCTACGAAGTCCTCACCTAATATGATATCAATCAATCAATATCATAACATTCAATACAAGACATTCACCTTAAACCCCCAATTAGGATTTGTCTAATCTTAACAAAACAACAAAATAACTAAGATAGATGACTTACCCAATGATTATTGAACGCTAAGATGTGAAAAGCCCCAAAAATAAAGAACCCTAGCCTTGGAATGATGAAGGTAACAAGGAAGCAGTGAACGTCGTTGTGTTTTGTTTATGAAAAGTGTTTAAAGCTGATAATGAAATGATTTAAGTTAATAAAACTTGCTTATAAATGCTTCTCGTGTTACTTTAATCAAACCGCGGAAAATAGCGTAACGGACCGGACACTCGGTCGAGTACACGACACTCGACCGAGTACGCCACACTCGATCGACACATACTTGATTGAGTACACACAAAATAGAAGCCTGACAAAACCACTACACCACCTACTCGGTCGAGTACCAAGTACTCGACCGAGTAATCTAGGACCAGAAATCTGATGTATTACACACGGGTCCTTTCCAGCGGATTTTGTCCTCACTCATGCGCATCCCGTTAACCTTCCCAGGAGGTCACCCATCCTTAGACTACTCTCTGCTAAGAACGCTTAATTGTGGAGTTTTTTCGCATGGATAACCAATAAAGAAAGTGCACTTTGTTGATATGAGTAGTACTTACAATACATTTAAGCAATAGTCAGATTATAAGCCTATCAATGGACTTGTTAAACGGGGTACCCCACCCAAATAATGTCTTTGGTTCAGTGGAGTATTACAGTTAGTACAGTCGACCGAGTGCCTCGGCTCAGACTCAAATTCTGCGTGTTGGGCCCGTGTTATTGAGCCTTACTATATATACCCTATTTTCAACTTTCTTCTCTATTTGAACCCTAAAACACCTCCTACCCTTTCCCTACCACCTAAATCCTCTAAAAATCCCCCAACAACATATCCATTGAATACAGTGTGTCAAGCTTCATTTTCTTCTCATTTCTTTTCCATTGGTAAGTTAACCTTTATCTTTCTCTTTCATTTTTATGTTGACCTACTAAACCCTAGCATTTGGGGGGTTTTATGGGTAGTGTTAATTAGTAATTATTGTTAGTATTATGAGTAATTAAATTAGTGGGTAATAATAAGGGATTTTACATAATAAAAGTATATAGGATATATTGTGATGGTTATTATTTAATTTATGTATGATAAGACGGTTTTATGAGACGAGATCTTGTTTGTTTCGAGTAGCTTATGCAGAATGCTAAAAGGTAGGCTTTTCCTACTCGGTTTCAATTATATGAATGTTGTATATGTTGATGTTGATGTTGTGGTTAGTCTCACATGAATATGACATTTGCATTATAACATGTTTAGTGGTTAGTTGCATCTTAAAGGGTTATTGTAATGATTTGGTTTGCATTATAACATGTAAATGGGAATTGTTGTTAGTCTTATGTTGTTGGTGCAATTGTATCATATCATGATAATGGGTAATTAATGGGTAGTGTAATACCCGGTTATTGTGGGACCCGTACGAGAATTTCGGGATGCGTGAGAGGATCACCGTACTTGATAAGGGACTACTCGGGAGTAAAGTCGTACACTAGACCAAGTAGGACCTAGACTAGACCTAGTAAAGCTGTAGTAGACCAAGTAGAGCCTCAGTGGACCGTGTGGCTGACACTCGGCCGAGTACGACCATTACTCGACCGAGTGAGTGACACTCAACCGAGTATGGTGGTACTCGACCGAGTAGAGTGCACTTGGCCGAGTGGACTCAGCACTCGACCGAGTGCAGTTGTACAGTACCCAATAAACATAATCTCGTGACCTTATCCTAATTCATTTAATCCTTTTTCCTTATCTCTCCAAATCCTCTCCCTTCTCTCTAAAATTCTCACAAATACCTTCCTAATGAGATTCGAGCTTGGATTAGAGAATTGTTGATGTGGCAACCTAACTTAAAACAACCAGATCTCACTCGTTACTCAACCGGATTAAGCATAAGAGTGTAAGACCACACGTTGGAAAGCTAACATCATGAACTTTCATCTCCAGTTGATTTCAGTGCAAAACGAGTCATAGTTTTTGAGATATTCATCGTCGAAAATAGCTAAACGAATCTGGAAGCTCCGCGAGTATTCTTGTTTATTGCCTATAAAAAGTTGACCGAATGCTACTTCATTTGCTTCTTCATTCGAGCTCGGCATTTTTGGATCACTAGCTGTTTCGGAAACACAAATATACACAGCTTGGTCAGCGGACCATTCTCCAAGTCCGGCCCTTTGTTTAGGTGAATTCTCCAAGTTCCACAACTTGGGCTCATTATTAGGCTTCCTTTTCAAAATCCAACCTACATAACAAGACGTTAATAACAAATTCAGGATTGACAAACTGGTTTAAGCTTTAGACAATGACTTAGTCAATCATTCGTGTTTTTTAATACTATGGTCTTTGTATATACAATACGGAGTACGTACAAGTATACAACCTATTCGCCACTGACCAACTAGGGAACGAGGCAACTATCGACGACGGCGCCCGGACAACCGGGGACAGTCGACCATATTTGGGGACATCTTTCAGGTACAATACCATATATTTAAGGTTTCTGATTTGGGGAAAAATAATTTAGATCTTACATTTAGTTTTTCCTAATCAGTTTTTGTGAGACCTTCTTATTTGATTTTGAAAAGACCTAATGCAATGTATTTGGTATTGTAGACATTGTAATTTGACGTAAACTTTGTTGGTTTGTTTATGTCAAATGTACTGTAAAAGCTTAAACGGATGTATGGCTGATATGTCGTGAAATAGGAGAAAGTCTTTTGTAAAACATATTTACGAAAAAACATCGTAAATTTGAGAGAATTTGACCGTAACTAGACCCGGACCCATTGTGTTTGGGCATGGGTCTACTGATTTTAAACCCTTACGGGTATAGGTCCAAGGTGGATGTCACGGGTCTTAATAAATTCGGCCCGTTGCCTTCCCTGTTCGGCTGTTCCCATACATCTATTTTTCTTTCGTTTTATTTTATTTTATTTTAGGGCGATTAAAAAATAATTTGGGTTCCCAAACAATCCCATCTCCAATACAAACTGCCCCACTCTAAAACAAGTCGTTCTTTAACACGATTACTTGTTCGATTAAAGTTGTCGTGAACAAAATATTTTTAATTAATAAATTAAGTGCCCTAATCTCAAAAACTGGGCACTGCAATTTATCCGATTGAAACTCTATATTTTCGGTGAAAAACCAAGTATTCAACTCCCATTATCGGTAAATTCTCTATCTTTTCCTCTTTCGATCTACTTTAGATTCTTCAATTTCCAAATTACATGATCTTAAGGGTTTTCGATTGATCAATTTGCGAACTTTCAGTTGTTTATCCAACTTTAATTCTCTGTGATTGATCTATTGATTTTTCCCAGATTGCATTATTATAGTAGTATGTAGTACCTGTGAAACTCCTTAATTTTTCGAATGAATTGATGTTGTGATCAGTAATTCATTTGCTTTTACCACCCTAAACCCTAATTTTGAGATTTAATTAGTCTCTGTGAGGCGGTTTTACACTAATAATGTGTGAAACGGATCCCAGTTAAATAGAACATAGCACATAGATGTTTAAAATTAGTTACCAAAAGGATCTGTTTTACAATATACTTGTGTAAGGCCGCCTTATAAGGCCGCCTGGTGAGATATATATGATGTTATTGCTAGTTAGTTTATTTGACTGTTATAGTGAACTTCATAACAAAGATTGTTCCTTTGTTTATTGGATCAGGATTTTGTATAAAAAAATCATCCGGGTTCAATTTCACATGAGCTGGCATTGGTGAAATATCAGTTCAGCCAGAAAAAGGAATCAAGTTTTTGAAAGATGCCGAAATTTCATGTTGGAGGGAAAGTAGTTGATGGGGTTGATTTATTGAGAAAAAGGCGCACACCATGGCGACTTGATGTGTGGCCGTTTGCGATTATTTACGCTCTTTGGTCGGCCATGATTGTTCCTAGCTTAGACTTCACTGATGCTTTGATTGTTCTTGGCGGGATTGCGGCCTTCCACATCTTGGTCTTGCTTTTCACTGCTTGGTCCGTGGATTTTAAATGTTTTGTGCAATTTAGTAAGGTATGTCCATGTTTGACTTAACTATATCGTCAAGTAAATATTATCCTATTGAGTAGGTTATGATGGTTTGATATTCGATATTTCAATCCAACCTGTTGAACTCAGTGCTTTATCATCTGATTTAGTACTTGTATATAATAGAATATGTAGTTGTTGGTGTTATCAATACAGAATGTGTAAATGTATGCATTTTTCCAGTTAGCTAGGGGGAAATTGCTTATAATACGAGACTCATGCGTGTGTAGGTGGCTATGTTACTCCAACTCTGTATTATACCTAGCTTACCCTTGCCGTTACTCGACACTCCGACATGGTTATGACAGTTGACACTTCATTTTGAACCAAAAACATGATACTCCCTCCGTCCCGATCAATTGTTGTCCTTTGGTTTTGGCACGAAGACCAAGAAAAGAGGAGGGAGCCGATTACTAAATGACAAGTGGACTTGTGTGTGAATGATCAAATTGATCATCAAATTCATTCTTAAAATAGACACCCCAAAATGGAATAAGACAACAAATGACCGGGACAACGGGAGTATTTTTTTTTCATAAAATAGACGAGCCTGACTCTTTGAGACACACCCACTTTCGGTACTTTTCATGGAGTTTTGAGTAACATAGGTGGGGAACAAAAGAGATAATTGAAGCTGGTAAGACCTTGATTAAAAGTTATCTTATTATCTTATCATCCACTCTCTATCACAGTTTCTCAAATCTTTACCTTAGCTTTATTACACTCATTAATCCTACAAGATTTACTCCCAGAACAATGAGTCCTATAGTGTCTATGGTGCTTACCCCAAATTATTGTGCGTCTAAGGGTTTCTCGTTGTCATTGTTATGTACCAAGTTCTGTTGTGTTGCATTGTCGATCTATATGAATTTATGTTTGACTATGTCACTGTATCTTTTTAAGTGAATATCTTATTACTCCCTCCATTCATATCCAAACTCACCATTCATCCTTTTGACACTATTCACAAGCTAAGAGAGTTTTCGATATTACTTGCAATATATAAAGAAAAAATATAGTCACGTGGGATCTTGTTTGATTCGCCTTTGTAAATACAATAAGAATATCAAACTTTTATATTTTTCTACAATGTAAAATTAAAGATATTTACGTTACAATTTGCGCATTGGCAAACATGTAAAAGGGAAATGGTGTGTTTGGATTTGAATGGAGTATCATATACCATTATAATTCACTATAATTCAATGACTGGACACTGAGATCCAAGCCAATGTCGGTTTCATATCCTGCATGTCTGGGAGACATTTTGCTAAGTGTCGTTGATGGATGAGCATTGAAATTATGTTGTTAACTAATTGTACTAGTCTACTGCGGTAGCCTAAAGGTAATTCATGATGCGTGGTAGTGGGCAGAGCATTCCTACTTTTTCGTAAAGTTCTATGGAAATGAATATGAATTAGGTCTCTTCTTATGTCACAAGTAACAGCGTTGGTATTCATATATGAATGGCTGGTCACTGGTTACATGGTGCTACTGAGTTTCAGGGTTCTTGTGTTTTTCTAATCGTTTCATATTTTGCAGGTTGATGATATTCACCAAGCAGATTCGTGCAAAATTATACCAGCGAAGTTCTGTGGTTCAAAGGAAATTGTTCCACTTGAGTTCCGGAAAATAGTAAGCACCATTATTCCTATGAATTTTTGGTGTTCGAAAGTTTTGACAGATTTGTTAATGGCTTATTTTTCCTTTCTTGTTTTCTTTCTTATATTCACTATATTCCGTCCAGCAATGTGCCATACGCCCGCTGAAAGTAGAGTTTTGTGTTAGGATTGAGTATCCTGTAAGGTACTTAGCATCTTAGCTCATGTAACATTCGAGGAGTGTGAAAAACTCGGTTTATGGCTCAAAAAACTTCGTCGGAGGATTTTATGCTCTTTTATAACTGGATTGTGGTGTGTCTACTGATGCAATGGAGTACGAGTACATGGTAAGAAAGTGTTTGAGAAGGAAAAAGAATTGTAGGACATAGTTGTTTGGATATTTCGCAGACGAAGGGATTTGGGACTTGGGAGCTAAATAAGGGATTTTGGACTTTGTTTTTAAATGTTGACAGTTTAGGACTCTGTCGTGATATCTTACATGTTTTGGATGGGGGTTCTGTTTCCATACACAAACCTACTGGATACAGTTGTCCATGCTGTGTATTCATGTTCTTATTTTACAATTTGCATGCCATAACACGTGTTCCATTGGCAGGCAGGTTCCAGTAATGATGAAGAGGAAATTTACTTCGATTTCAGAAAGCAAAGATTCTTATTTTCGATGGACAAGGAAACTTTCTACAAGCTCCCTTTCCCTACAAAAGAATCGTTTGGATACTATCTGAAAAGTACTGGCCATGGCACTGAAGCTAAAGCAGTAGCAGCTGCAGAGAAATGGGGGCGAAACGCGTATGTTTTCGTGTATAAATTTTGGATTTGAAGTCATATGTAACTTACTAAATTTGAACACCTCACCAACAATGACTCTGCTAATGCAATGATACTTCTGTTTTCCTCCATTTTGTTAAAACATCTCATCATCTTCAGTTTTCCCTTGTGTAAATGCTAATGCTTTATAGTCTTTTTTTTTCTCCTAAAGGTGTAGCCTATTGGGTAAAAATGATGTTGAATGGAATTGAAATCCACAGTATTCCTTTTTGTATCTTTTCTATTTACCATTTTACCTTGATGGTTTGGCCGTGATAGGGAAATTTTTTTGAACAGCATATCTGAATTTTTCCTTGTTTAAGAGACAGTTAGCCTTCTTACAGCAAATATAGAAGATTCATTTTTTTTTTCAGCCATGGTTATATCTTTTAAGTGATGGTTTATTTAGTTATGGATCATCTTCCTTTTATTTGCTTCTTCTTTATTTCTCATTGCGCGTGTTCTTTTATCGGCCGGTAGTGTCTGTGGTCTTTGAAGATAAGTAATAGTTTTCGAAGTTTTGAGTATGCCGTTCTTCCTTGTATTCAATCCATATGTGATTTGAACATTTATTATCTATTTTTGTACATAATTTATGTTTGTTTGTTTGGTTACATCGCTGAATGGATGTCTGTTGTAGTTTGGGCAAAACTTTATTCTGATAATCTACCTTGTACACAGTTTTTTCTAGGATTTATTTTTACTTCAAATATTGTGGTGGTTCTGTGTTTAAATGACGCACGATGATAACATATTTATTTGTTTATTTATTCATTCATTTATTTTCTTTTACCTTGTTTCATTTCATGTTCCAGATTTGAGTATCCCCAACCCACATTTCAGAAATTAATGAAAGAGCACTGCATGGAGCCCTTCTTTGTATTCCAGGTTTGCTCCTTTCACTTCAGCTCCTTTTGGTTCAGTTTTCTTCTCGGTAATCTTCCACTCAGTGTCGCTTATGTACATCGTTTTGAAAAACTTTCATCTTGTATTATGTGGCTAGGTCTTCTGCGTAGGTCTTTGGTGCTTGGATGAGTTTTGGTATTACAGTCTCTTCACCCTGTTCATGCTATTTATGTTCGAGTCTACTATGGCAAAGGCCCGTTTAAAGACTTTGACAGAGCTTAGGCGTGTAAGAGTTGATAGCCAGACCATAATGGTGCACCGTTGTGGCAAGTATGTCACTGTTTCTCCTGCATTATGTTTTTGTTGGTTAAATGTAGTGTAGTTGCTCACAACGTTGGTTGTAGGTGGGTCAAACTTTCTGGGACTGATCTTCTACCTGGAGATGTTGTTTCTATTGGACGCTCTTCTGGGTTAGACGGAGAAGACAAGTCGGTCCCAGCAGACATGCTATTAATAGCTGGAAGTGCCATTGTTAACGAAGCGATACTCACGGGCGAGTCTACTCCGCAGTGGAAGGTGCTGTTCTTTCCATCTATTGTTTTTGTTGGTACATGTAGTGATTCTAGCGACTTTATTGTTTTGTCAATGTCGTCATGGCGTTTTGGTTGCTATTGATTTATTTCAATGGGATCTTAACAAGATGCCAGTTTCTTTCTAGTCTTTTAAAGAATCGTTTGCTCAATATTACTGAAAAAAATCAGATTATAGGAGTGTGGAAGCTTGTGCTAACAGAAAATCCTAATAGTTTGAATTTGAATACTTGGAATTTTTAGGTGTCAATCACAGGCAAATCAGCTGAGGAGAAGCTTTCAATTAAACGAGATAAAAACCATATGTTATTTGGTGGTACAAAGATATTGCAGCACACGCCTGATAAGGTATGTTTTTCATCTTGCTCGTTTATTGCTTTGGACTCCGGCTCCAAATTTTTGTCTGATCTGTCTGTGACTCTGTCAGTCTTTTTCTTTGAGAACCCCGGATGGTGGCTGTGTGGCTGTTGTCTTGCGAACTGGATTTGAAACAAGTCAGGGGAAATTGATGCGCACAATTTTATTTTCATCTGAGAGGGTAAATGATCTGCACAGCATATGTTATTCTTCTACATTAATGTATATGGCCAAGTGTTAACAACCTACTTTGTGTATCAGGTTACTGCGAACAGTTGGGAAAGTGGACTGTTTATCTTATTCTTGGTTGTGTTTGCCGTTATAGCAGCCGGTTATGTGTTAAAGAAGGCAAGTTAAACACAGATGACATTTTAAAGCTTTCCTGTCTTAGCAATCTTTAACAGGTTGTTTTGTATGTTGGTACACTCTCAGTTTGTGTATTGCTTTCATCTGATAGAAGTAGTTTCTGTAGGGGCTGGAGGATCCCACAAGGAGTAGATACAAGCTTATCCTCAGTTGTTCACTGATTATTACTTCTGTTATACCTCCTGAGCTACCAATGGAGTTATCTATAGCTGTCAACACTTCTCTTATTGCTTTGGCTAAACGTGGGATATTTTGCACAGAGCCATTTCGTATTCCATTTGCTGGAAAGGTGATGAAAGTTATTCTGATAGCTTGCATTCAGTTTACTACAGTACTTACTAGTGATGTCATTGTGTGTCTACAACTAATATGCAATTTTTGTTATTGGTTGTGGGGCATTTTATTGTCCTCGACTCTTTTAGAGTTGATCCTATAAACTTGTGCATGTGTCATATTATGGCCCCTCTTATTTGTATTTTTATTGCAAAAGCATAACCTAAGCTTAAGCTATGGACAGTTTAACACAGTCTTATTTCACCTTGGAATATACGTTAAATTTGTTGGTGTTGCAAGAACTAGGTAGTTGTTGGCCTCTTGAAGCCTAAATTTTTTTATACTTCCTTGGTTCCATTTTATTGTAAACGTGTTCTATTCTGGGCCATTCCATTTGATTTTATACGTTTCTAGTTATGGCAAGTTATAAGTTTCCTAAATGAGAATTATACCCTCACCTCCTTTCTGAATCTAAACCCCCACCTCAGCACTATAAATCCTCCACCAAGGTGAGGGTATAATTCTCATTTGGAAGAGTCGGAGTAACATAGCTCACCATAACCCGATCTCCACCTCCACGGCTCCACCCATCCTCATCCAACCCTGCCTCCACCAAAATTGGACTAACACCCCTATCATCACCACCAGACTCGCACCCCCTGTCCACCCACCTACCTCACCCATCCCTTCCGACGCTGGCAAAGAGGTTGTGGTTGGAGTTATGGACAGATCTGGGATCTGTAGTGTAGTTTTTTTGTAATGGTGGGTAATGGGTAAGGTTGGTGGTGGGCAAGGGTTGGTGCTTGAAAGAGGTGGTGGCTGGTGTTTATAATGCGGGGCGGAGGATCAGCATTTTTTGGTGGAGGTAGATGGTGGTCGAGTGGCTGGCTGTAGCTCATGGTGGTGTGCGGCAGTGGATCTGCGTTCTATGGTAGAGGTAGGTAGGTGGTGGCTGATTGGTTGGTTGGTTAGGGATGGTGGAGGAGGGCTGTGGAGGTTAGAGAAGGTGGGGTAGTGTAAGGAGGTTCTGATTGTGCACTGTGGTAGCCGTAGTGGTGCAAGGAGGAGCAGAGGAGGTGTGGCTGTGGAAGGAGTAGGTGGTGCCGTGGTGGCTAGTGGGGGGATGATCTAATCTGAGGTGATTTATGGGGGATCTTGTTGCGTAATGACTCTGCCCCACATGTTTTAAGTTTTAAGCTCTCTTAAAATATCGTGCAGAAAGCACACATATACAATCTATTGGAACGGAGGAAGTATATCCTTTGGATTTGCTTTTGGGATTATTGAGTTGCTTTTTGAAGAAGCTAAATTGAATAAGAGAGACGACATAGTCCCATCTTTACAAATGGCGAGCATTTTTATTATGCTGGCTGATTCTCTTGCTTTCTCTTTCTTCGCAGGTTGATATTTGTTGCTTTGACAAGACTGGAACTCTCACATCAGATGACATGGTGTGTCATCTGTTGTTAGCTTGACATGTTTACTAGAGTACTAGATTATTAGAACTTCTTTTAATGTTTATTCTTCCTGACCCACTTAGGAATTCTCTGGCGTGGTCGGGTCAACTGAAAGCGTGGAACTAGAGTCAGATATGAAAAGGGTGCCTAGCCGAACTCAGGAAATTCTAGCTTCTTGTCATGCGCTGGTCTTCGTGGAGAATAAGCTGGTAAGCTGGTTTTTCGCTTTGACACATTCTCTACTCCTAATTTGCTGTTTAAAATACTCTTTGATAACTAACAGTCAGTGTTTCAGTGCTCATTGATCTTTACTACAAGTAATATGTTCATATTGCATTGGTTGTTGACGTGTCTCTTAACATACAATTATTAGGTTGGTGATCCTCTTGAGAAGGCTGCGCTTCAGGGAATTGATTGGACATACAAATCTGATGAGAAGGCCACGCCAAAAAAGTAAGAAATATATATAATTCTCCAGCGTTGTTGATTAGAAAGCCTTCTTTGCGATACTTATGTTCAACTTGTTCCTTTGGAAGAAAACCTATTCATTCTTTAGAATATTAAGTTTCAATTGATATTATCTCTTATTTCCTATTATTTGTGATGCATGTAAATATCTTTCAGATATTGTTGTTGGGGTCTTGGTGATAGAAAAACTTTACCGTCCTTTGTTTGCTGTTTATATAGTACAGTGATTGATTGCATACATTTTCTGTTTATTTTGAGTTTCTCCCCTTGACTTATCATGGTCGCCTTGATGTCTCGTAGCACCCACTTGGTGTCCCATTCTTGATATGTCTTGTTAAAAATTACATTTAAGGTGAAGGTTCATCCATCGATCGAGAATCATTCCCTGACCTAGATTTCATGATAGATAATGGAATGCCAAATTAGTGAAGCTTTTGGTGTCCACCGCTACTGTTTCTGCACGATAGCTGTGAGGACAGGAAACTGCTTTTTTTTTTTTTTGGACTATTTTCCTAGTGGCATGTTTCCACTGTGATGAAATATATCTGACATCAGGTGCTTAATATGGATGGATAGCTAGTACTAGAGTCATAGCCTGGCTAATTAAAGTTGCAATAAATTCGAGTTATTTTCAAAACCAAAATAATCTTCTGGTTCATGTTGATCTATTACTTATATATTGATATTTACTGTGTTTTGTAATTTGACTTTGCAAATTCTTCTGAATCTTAAATCCTTATATCTGATAGGATTTCAATAATTATGCAGGGGAAGTGGTAATCCAGTGCAAATTATCCAGAGGCATCATTTTGCTTCACATTTGAAACGAATGGCAGTTGTTGTACGTGTTGAGGAGACTTTTTTCGCTTTTGTGAAGGTTAGTTTTCAGACAGTCTCTCTGTGCTAGTTTTTTTTAGAGGAAGCCTCTACTTTTTTTGGCCTGTTCTATCCTATTTTAGATTTTCGTTCAGTCTTTCGTGGCTTAATAGTTTGTGCCTTTGTAATTGAAAGGGGCTGATGTTATACCAAAGTTCTATAGGACTCAAATGGAATGATTGTGAATGATTGTGTTTTACAGTCCCAATTTAATATAGCATTCTTTGACTAAAGCGTTTGGACATGACAATAGTTTAAAGCCTATTTAGACTTGTCTGTGTCTGAAATTCCAGGGTTTTCTTACACTTGAGTCAGTTTCACTTAAATGAAGCACTTTAGTGAGAGACATTTTTCTAGTGTTGTAATTGTAGGTTTGTCCTTTTTTCTTTTCGAAGCACTTTTTGAGGTGGATAGTGTTGTCTTATATTCTTAACCTCCTACCACTTTGTTGCTTCCCCTTATTCATTTTTTTGTTTTGGGAGTCACAGGGAGCCCCTGAAACTATCCAAGACCGGCTTGCCGACTTGCCAGCCTCATATGTTGAAACCTACAAGAAGTATACTCGTCAAGGGTCTAGGGTTTTGGCTCTCGCTTACAAGCCTCTTCCAGAAATGTCGGTAAGAAACATTTTCGTGGTCTTTGGTCACTTGGATATAAATGACTCATTAGTTATGATTGAATGAATTATTGGTTAAAGCATTGTGCTCGCCAAAGGATACTCTGAATAGATTTGATTTCTTTTTTACTACTTTGTCATATTGGAAATCACCTGTGCTATCCTCCTTGGAAAAAAATTGTTTATAACCAAAACAGATAAGCTCCAGTCTGTTGGAGATTTGGAGTAGCAATGTCATGTATGCTTAACACTTCATTTGGAGGGAGGGATCGCTAGAGAGAGCGGGGGGGAGGGAAAGGGAGGGAGAAAATTTCCTTTGCGTAGATAGTAAAATGGGTTGGAGGCAAATGGAGGGAGAGGGAAATAAAGGGATCCGTGTCCTTCCTACGAGCCCAATTACAATCCTTCCAACATAGGAACCCCCCTCCCTCCTCCCTTTCTGTCCCCCTCTATCCGACTTTCCTACCCTTACCCCAAGTCTATCCAAATATATTTGAAGTGTCTCTTGCTCAACTAACTTCGCTTCAATATGCTCCCTACTTCCTTTTCCCCATCTGATTGGACATTCTTGATCTGGAGTCATTCCTGAGCTGTATCGTGAGAACTGTTCAGGTTGAGGGATTACCAATTGTTGTAAATTATGCCTTTATTTTGTTCTAATATGCCAATATGGCCTCAGAGTAGTTTAATTTCGTATGGGACTCTGCTTTCCCCCTCCCAACTATTGTCATTAAGTGGTTATTAGAATTGTGGAATGACTTTGTATCTTTGATCTTTTATCAGCAAATTTATAATACTGAAATAAATAAAGTTTGAGTATCTTGGACTGAATATCATTTTGCCGTGGTACATATTTGACCATTAACATGAGTTGCATAATTGAAACTTTTTCACCACTTATGTAGTAGTTATATTGATATTGTCACATTGTTTTGTCTTAATCCAATGGGTTTCTTTATCTACCATAACGGTGGGTATGTTGCTGACTACTTGAAGGTTAGCGAAGCCAGAAACTTGGACAGGGATGTGGTGGAGAGTGGCCTTGTATTTGCTGGTTTTGCGGTAGACACTCTATTTCATTCAAATGGTAATTTATGCTTCCAGAGTTTTATCTTAGTTGACCGAGCTAGTGAGTTCTTTTCATTTCAGGTATTTAACTGCCCCATTCGTTCAGACTCAGCCTCTGTACTGGCTGAACTAAAAGGAGCCTCACATGATCTAGTAAGGGAGCTTTCATTATTAAATATCGTAAAACTCTCGTCTTAGGAGCAATTTTTATAGCATAATGACTTCTTGTTGGCGATGGATGGGGTATCTCCTGCAGGTGATGATAACTGGTGATCAGGCTTTGACAGCTTGCCATGTTGCTGGCCAAGTGCATATTGTTTCCAGGCCGGCTTTAATTTTAACTCGGTCTCAAGATGGTGGCAGTTATAATTGGGTCTCTCCGGATGAAACTGAGACTGTACCCTTCAAGTGAGCGCTTCTCTTTCTTCTGCCCCTCCATCCCCTGCACATCTCTTTCTTGTCCATTTTAGGGGTCTATCTTGTAAACATAATGTCGTAATCTTGGGCTATGATGTAATAGTAGCATGTTTATTGCTTTAAGCTTCTTCTAAAGGGTACCCTCTTTCTAATTTAAGTAGTTCTGATAAGATTAACATCATTTGCAGCGCAAACGAGGTTGAGCTCTTGTCAGAGACTCATGACCTTTGTATAGGTGGTGATTGCTTTGAGATGCTTTTGCGTACATCTGCTGTTGTACAAGTCGTGCCTTTTGTTAAGGTTTGTTAGATTATCCCTTTTCATGTATTAACTTTGGAGAACAGATAGAGTCACGGAGTTTCATTGCAGTTCATTGTCAATGAATCAGGTTTTTGCTAGGGTTGCCCCTGAACAAAAAGAGCTAATCTTAACAACGCTAAAAACTGTGGGAAGGATGACACTAATGTGTGGTGATGGTACCAATGATGTTGGCGCTCTTAAGCAGGTAATATTGTGACACTAAGGTTTATAATCATTTCATCCTTCAGTATGCTATCTACTAACCTAACGATCCACCGCCATGTTAATAGTAAAATATTCCCTTGGGCTCAATGTACTGCCTGTCTCCCAACTCTCATCAATAAATCTTTCCTATCGCCTGCTTCATTGGCATCTTTGCGTATTTCAATATATATGAAGTCTATTTTCTCCTAACTACTTTCACATATTTTCAAACTATCTCCCTTATCTTGAAAATTGGAAAAGGAATGGTATAAGACACATTTTATATCGATTCACATATATTAATTTTCATGTTACCTTCGGTATTGGTATTCTTGTTACGGGAAGTCGTGGGGAGATAATTTTGAAGAGGTTCCAGTTTCTGTAACGTCTGAATTCAAACTCATGTAATAAACCAGATCTGCTAACAGTCATTCTTGGCTGTATGGTCTTAGGCACATGTCGGAGTGGCTTTACTGAACGCGGTGGCTCCAACTAAAAGTGTCGATTCTTCTGAAACCGACAAAAACGAACCTAACAAATCAAAGTCAAAGAAACAAAAGCTTCCTGCAGAAAACAGGAAAGCCATTAGTGTAAATGGCGAAGGCTCATCAAGGAACAAAAGTACTTCAAAAGCTGAGTCCTCTAGCCAGACGGCTGCTGGTAGCAAGGCTCTTACACCTGTCGAGCTTCAAAAACAAAAGCTGGAGAAAATTATGCAAGAGATGAACGAGGAAAGTGATGGTCGTTCAGCCCCTATGGTCAAGTTAGGGGATGCTTCAATGGCTTCACCTTTTACCGCAAAACACGCTTCGGTGGCTCCTACTATAGACATCATTCGTCAAGGTCGGAGTACTCTTGTAACCACCCTTCAGATGTTTAAGATCCTCGGCCTTAACTGCCTTGCAACTGCTTATGTCCTCAGTGTCATGTATTTGGACGGTGTTAAGCTCGGTGATGTCCAAGCAACTATCAGTGGCGTTTTCACAGCCGCCTTTTTCCTATTCATCTCACACGCCCGACCACTTCAAACCCTCTCCGACGCCCGGCCCCACCCTAACATTTTCTGTTACTATGTCTTCCTTTCTCTGCTCGGACAATTCTCTCTCCACATTCTCTTTTTAATCTCTGCCGTCAAAGAGGCAGAGAAATACATGCCCGATGAATGCATTGAACCAGACTCAGAATTCCATCCCAACCTGGTCAACACGGTTTCTTACATGGTTGGCTTGATGCTCCAGGTGGCCACATTTGCAGTCAATTACATGGGTCATCCCTTCAACCAGAGCATATCGGAAAACAAACCTTTCCGCTATGCCTTGGTTGCAGCCGTTGGGTTCTTTGTTGCCATAACTTCTGACTTGTTCAGAGATCTTAATAACTGGCTGAAGTTGGTTCCCATGCCGAAATCCCTGAGGAATAAATTGTTGATTTGGGCTTTTCTTATGTTTTTATGCTGTTATGCCTGGGAGAGGTTTTTGAGATGGGTTTTCCCTGGGAAAATGCCTGCATGGAGGAAACGTCAAAGACAAGCCGTGGCTATCTTGGAAAAGAAGAAGAATATTTAGATTTTTTGGGAACGGTTTTACATGATGATACACGGTGCATCATTGCAGTGACTTGATCATCATCCAAAAGGCAGGTATGTAAGTTTTTAATCTTGTTAAATCTAGATTATCATTGACAGTTTTGTTAGGAAACGCTTTCCCTAGTACGGGATGAGAAATTTGTAAGATTTTGGTTTTAGAGGCAGCCTTAAATTTGGCAGCCATTATCAAAAATCCTTCTGTATGGCTCATTGATTAGTTACTGGGTAACTCAACTTTTTTTCTCGCAAGATATAATGAAAGCATAGTTTTTTCTTTTTTATATACTGTTGGTTCTGCAAATGGTCATTTGGGCCTAATTTCATATTTATTAATGTGATTAAATGAAGCATTGATGCGTTACTTTAGTTCTTTCTGCTTTTGCATTGAATTGTGATTATAGATTGTTGGAACACGCTGGTAATTGATGTGCTCACCGAGCTTGGGAGAGTGGGTGATGTTTACTTCTGGCCTGATGGAGAAGAGAGGCTATTTTTCGAATATTGGTGGATTTTTACAAGGCTCCCTATGGTTCGAGGGAAAATATTTTCATTCGAGTGTTTTGTTTTTTTGTTTTTTTGGTTATGGTAAATGAGTGTTGAATAGAAAAAATAATGGAGGGAGGAGGAATGGGTAATTTGATATTTCCCTCTTGTCTAGGATAGCCAATGGGTAGGGTAAAGAGGATACCGAATTGCACTCGCCCCAGTGAGGCAATGGCTAGAGTATTGACTGGTGATTTGACGGGAAATCAGGAATGGGATCCTAATATTCTAAGTACTGCTCATGCTAGCAACTTTGTTCATATTAGTCCTCTCCACATTAGTGCTACTCTACTGACTTCTTAAGTATAAATTCTTGGTTAAGAGTCTTGAGATCGTTCTTAAGTTAGGATAGCACTAACAACCAATAAGGTAAAAAAAAAAAAAAAGGATGGTTGTGACGGGTGTTAACTTAAGGCGCACTTTTAAGCAAGATGTATTTTTTTGGTTATGTTATCGGAGACTTGAGAGCGAATCACTAGTCTCATGTTTTCTGCTATTTTCTTAACAAGGCCCTTGCTTGGCTGGTTTCTTAAGTAATTGGGTATGATGATGCCACCCGTTTTAATTTTGTGGAAGTCCCCGGCAGAGGGAAGGGCTGTAAGTCTGTAACCGTTAAATGAGTTGGGATCTACGACGTGTTATTTTATGGTAGAGTTCTCAGAGTTTGCTGTAAATGAGGAATAGGATGTGTTGGGAGTATATGCACGAGTTACGACTAAATGTAATATAGGACAAGATTGGGAACACAAGATGAGTCGGATTTTCATTGTGATTTATGATCACTCCCGCAAGTACCTTTTTTTTTTTTTTTTTTTTTTTTCCGTGTGATTTATGAACCTAGTTGATCCTCCTCACCCGCTTCTTTTGCTCAATCTTGTACCTGGATTTCTAACACCTGTACTGCAGTGCTGTAATAATAGAGCTATAAATTTGTCATGTAATATGACGTACAACAGCCTTGCCATAATTGCGCATTTAGCAATAACCGAAGCACAAATTCTAGTTTAAGTTGGAGGTATTCGTTTTATAGTTAAAACGGGTTAAATGTTATTCACTTGACATAGGAGAGACAAAAGAATACGAGTAATTTTTAGGGAATGGTTAAAGTTTGTCCCGGTCTATCTATTTAGTGTAATACTTGACCTGTTTTAGCTATAAAATGGATAATTTTTTTTTAAGGGAGACAAACTGCTGAAACACAAACATTGTTGGTAATTTAGGATCATTATGCGTCATATAGCAATCTTACAAGATAAATTACTCAGGGACGTGTTGTATAAGTTGATAATAAAGCATAAACAAAATTAAAGTGGATTATACATCCGATGTACTAACACCAATTTTATAGTTTTTTAACATTATAATAAATTTTTTGAGTTTTATTTTAAAAATTATGAGTTTTACTATAAAGTTTTTGAGTTTATTCACTCAAACATTAAGATACAAAAATTACAATAAAACTCAAAAACATTACCTATAAACTTGGTTAAATTTGAGTTTTGATGGAAAAAAAAAAAAAATCCAACTTATAAACCTTAATAAGCTTAGAAAGATACACATGCTCAAAAATAATTAAAGTTTGAGATAATAAACTCAGAAAAAATACACATATCTTCAAAAATAAGTAAAATTATACTCCGATGTATGTTTCTTTTTCTCCAAAATCAGTAATAAACTTGAGTCACAAACTAACTTGATAATTGATATAATTAATTTTGCCGTCTAAAACAAGGAAGTAGGAACGAATGCCCACAGAATTAGTACTATGTGTTTTTTATTTTTTTATGCAATGAATATCCGAGTTTTGCAATTTAGATCATCTCCATTCCTCTCTAATACACCCATATTATATTATCAGAAGGTCTTGCTTAAGACGTTCACTATCCGTCTTAAGCTTAAGACGGCTAGTGACCCTCTCACACAAATACAAGTGGGAGGCAAGTGGGTATATCCATTTTCCATCCACTTGCCTCCCACTTGCATTTGTGTGAGAGACCACTATCCATCTTAAGTTTTCAGACGGATAGTGTGGTTTGAAATAAGAATTTGTGTTATATTATATATTTTATTTTCATTCATTTTATTTTCATTCATTTACCTTCTTCCTACTCAAATGTACTCCCTCCGTCCTGGTCATTTGTTGTCCTTTTCCATTTTGGGGTGTCTCAGTCATTTGTTGTCCTTTCTATTTTAGGATTATATTTGATAAGTAATTTGATTTTTCACCTTCAATGTAGTCCACTTGTCATGTTATAATTGGCTCCCTCCTCTTTCCTTGGTCTTTGTGTCAAAACCAAAGGACAACAAATGACCGGAACGGAGGGAGTATTTACAATCACCCGATCAAACTATAATTAGATCCGGATCCTTACAAGGTAATGAACCTACACTTTCTTTTTTTTGAGGAAATGAAGAAGATACTTACTCTAAGTTCTGAGCCACGAGTAACTAGGGAGTATTATAAATAAGCAACCCCTCTTGCTGACGGTGACCTCTCACAACTCTCTTCTATTTGCCCTTTTCACTTGCCCATTTGTCTTACATCACACGCTTATAAATAAGCAATTAAAGCAGACGCAAGACCCCTAGTTTCAAAATAACAAGTGAGCTAATAATGCTTGATTAGGCAAGTTGTGAGTATAATAATAATAATAATAATAATAATAATAATCCGTACTAATAAGTAATTACTCCGTATTAAACAATAAATATAGTTGTCAAGTTGAAGACAGGATATATTATATCAAAGCGTCTCCCTTGTGACGGAAGAAATCCGTCACAAATGAAGACGTGAGACAAAATGCCCCACTTGTCCACTTGCTTTCCTCATGGGCATTTTGTCTCACAAAATGGTATCCATCTTCATTTATGACGGATATCTTCCGTCACAAATGAGAATTTGTGATATTATATATAGAGAGAAAAACAAGGCGAAGAAGTGCAAAATAGACGCAGCTTACAAAAGCATATGTATTGACGTGTACTACTTTAATTATCTACACAGATTTGATTAATTAATTAACTACTAATAATAACCTGACAACTCCAAATGGGAATCAATAGGTTTATGTAAACTTCAAGTTTTCTTCTAAAATCTAATCTGTGGGTCAATACTCAATAGTACTACATGAGTCTATTTGAGATCTTTATTACACCATTTTCTATATCAATGCTTGAAACCATTCAAGTGTTCACTTAACATTGGCCATTAATAACAGTCTGTCTCCCGTGGACAAAATTTCCGTCATCCCCTTTAAAATCAAATTCAAATCCTAACTCCGCTACTGATTATGCTAGAGCATGATGAACTCGAGATTCCATGCTCGAATTCTAAGAATTTTCAATATCTCGCAAGTGGAATATCATAGTTGTACTTGTATTAGCACTAATAAATTAAAGAGCAAATTGAAAGAAATAGGGACAGTTGGTTTAATAGAATAACATAAAGAAAAAGAAATGTTAAGTAAGATAGAAGGGCTCCCAGGTAGCATGGAAAGACCTCATTCGCTGCCTCTCCAACTTCTCAGCGGCCGTTGATTCCTTCCATCTTCCATCCTCCTCATTTTTTACATTTAGCTTTCTCTACCCTTTTTCATCATGGAATTTAATCATTTAGTTGTAGCTAATTTATTAGTTTGATCATTTTGAATTAATTTGATTTTGTATCTCTAGCATACCTCATTTGATTTATTTGGAAATTGTGTAAATTAATCAGTTTTGATGAGAGTTTATAGCTTCCGGAACAAATTAGGTGTAAATCTTAGATTTTGTTACCCGCATTTGCTCTCTTTACCAGTTGCGGATTGTGTATGCCTTCGAGCAATTACCTAGTGGGTGTAGTAATTCAATTCCTCCATCATGTAGGCATTCAAAATTCCTAGAAATATTAAATGTATATTTTGCCAAAAAATTGACAATCAACCACTCTCAATCTTCTGTAATTCACTAGTATTGGAGTCCAGCTTTCCCCGCGCTACATTTATTTAGCATTAAAATTTATGTTCAATTAAATAAATTACATTAAACTTGCATAACTCATAAATTTATAATTAATATGTTTTTATATTATGAGACAAATTCACTACTCCTCTTATTAATATTTTACTTAAATCGATTGGGCAACTCATTATTCATATATAGTATTGATTGATTGATAGGATTTTGCAACTCTTATGATTTACAAAAGCAGCCAAACGACAACATAGATGTATTAAAACTTTAAGATATACAGTTTAGTAATTGCAATAAATACTTATTCATGAGCCTTGATACTAAAAACATTTTACATTTTTTAATTTTTTTAATCCGTTGGTTTTTTCTTCAAACGGACCATTTTAACCTAAAATTATAAAACGGATTTTGTTAAGACGATATTAGGGGAGCGTTGTGTTTATTATCGTATTAGTCAATGGGCCAATACGGGAATACAAAACATTAAGCCTATAATCCTCAACCCCCCCCCCCCCCCCCCCCCCCCCCCCCCCCCCCCCCCCCC
>VHZZ01006836.1:18052-28772 GCA_009801015.1 Silene noctiflora | reverse complement strand
ATTATTATTATTATTATTACTACTACTACTACTACTACTACTACTACTACTACTACTACTACTACTACTACTACTATTATTATTATTATTATTACATAATAGATTCTTATCTTTCCTTATCACTACTATTATCCTTATTATCCTTACTATTTTTATTAATTTGAAATAATTTATATTTTTCCATATTATTATTATTATTATTATTATTATTATTATTATTGTTTTATGAGTTTGGTTTATGGTTGGAATCGAGTTAGAAGTTAATTAGTTGGGTTAGTGAGTCGGGATTTTTTAATTAGATTTTCGTAATTGTTTTATAATTAGTTAGTAAAATTAGGTGGTAATTGTATCTTTATTATATTATTGTTTTAGGTGACGGTTTTGAGGTGGATTATTTTTGATACATGGTGATTTGAGTGGCATGACTTGTTTGCTAAGAGGTAGGATATCTAATCTTTATGTTCATGATCATATCATTTCTATGCCATGTGATTGGTTATGTTGGTTGAATTATCATGTGATTTGTTGGTATGGTTTGAGTTATGATTGATGTTACATTCACGAGCATGACATATGCATTTGGATATCAATTTGGATCATGATTAAGGCCCAGGCTGGCGCTGCAATTACAGGCACGCTGTGATTGCAGGCTTGTCTCTAGTGTCCTTAGGTTTATCCTGGGTAAGGCCCAAGCTAGTTTTGCAGACCTGTCTCTGGTGTCCTCAGCTGTTAGGGTGGTTTCTCGATATTGATCGAGGTATACACGGCTAGGGATTGGCGGATGGGTGTCTCGGGTTGATGAGCTCAGTAGAAGGCCATGTCAATTGCATACTCATACATTTTGCATACTTATTAATTGTTAATTATTTATCCTACTCAACCGTGGATTCGTTTAACACCTGTGATGATCCGTAATGGGGAGCATAATTGACAGGTAACCGACGAATAAATAAAAGCATGGGATGGCGTGAGATCTTGGATGGACTGACCTAGACATAGATCACTTATCTAGAAGTCTCCAGTTGTATTTTATTTCCGTTGTTTCAGTATTCTGAGAATTTATGTTATAAACAAACTTTATAATTTAAATAAATACTGTGTTTCATTCTCTGAGAAGTCCTAGTACAGGCTCTTAGATAAATGGGGGTGTTACAGTAATTGGATTTCATTACTACTCCGTATTATATTATTAGTGGCTAGAATTTTATAGTACTATTATACTTATCTTTTCATATATCTTGTGGTAGATTAACATTCGTACAACTGTTAATAGAGACTTATGATGTGAGATGCTGTTATTTACAAGCATGTTGGCTAGTGTTTTGCTTGCATCTTGACGAGGTTGAAGGAGAAGCTGAATATTGATATTTTTCTTAATCTTATGTGTAATTTTAAGTTTTAAGGTCTGTAACTTTAATCGTATAGTGTGTAACTTTAATTTTTAAATTGTGTAACTTTAAATTTATAGTGTGTAACTTCAATTTTTAAAGTGTGTAACTTTAGTATTTTATGTATGTAACTTTAATTTTTTTACGAATGTAACTTCACTTCACCATTAGTGTAACTTCAATCAATAAGATATGGTGTAACTTTAGTTCACCATTAGTGTAACTTCAATGCACAATCAGTGTAACTTCAATTCACAATMAGTGTAATTTCAATGCACAATAATKGTAACTTAAATTCACAAACAATGTAACTTTAATACACAATCAGTGTAACTTTAATACACAATCACTGTAACTTCAATTCATAATCAATGTAATTTCAATGCACAATAATTGTAACTTAAATTTACAAACAGTGTAACTTTAATACACAATCAGTGTAACTTCAATTCACATTAGTGTAACTTTAGTACTCAATCAGTGTAACTTCAATACGYTATGAGGTAACTTCAACTGCATGAATGTAATTTCAAGTATATGGGTAAATTGACTAATTAATTTCAAGTAATTGAGTGTAACTTCAAACATATGTTATTAATATGGTGTAATTTTAAGGAAAAAGGTTATAACTTCAAGAATAAAAGATGCAATTTCGATTAATAAACAGTACTCAAAATTTCAAAACCTCGATGGCATACGAAAATACTACCATTGCGACGGACTCGAAAAAATAATAAATTTCGGATTTTATTTCTCCTGAATTGGAGTCCGAACGAAGATTTACGGAGGCTTTTATGATCCCTATTTTACTTTACGCGGGTTTGAAATTTGCTTTTAAAATCAAATATTTTGATATTTTTAAAACTCAATAGTATACGAAAAATATTACCATTGCGTTGGGCTTGAAAAAGTAATAAATTTAGGATTTTGTTTCGCCTTAATCGGAGTCTGAATGAAGATTTACAGGGTCTCTTACGAACCCGCTTTTATTTTACGCGGGTATGCAATTTTGTTTTTTAAATCGTTTATTTTGATATTTGAAATATAAATAGTAGGATATTAATTTAATAAAATAGTTGATAAAAAAGAGAAAGTAATTGATTAGATAAATTGAGAATTGAAATGATTTGAGACAAAGCATTTATTATATGTTGGTCAGTGTTTTTTTGTTTTAATCTCAATCATTCATCTTGTAAGATCTAATGGTAGAGAAGATGACTTTTGGACTCCACCAAATTTGTGGACTCATTTGTACTTCTCTCATTAGTGTAATTATATTACATATTATACAATAAATTCTACAATATTATCTAGTTAATAAATTGTCGGATATTTGGGTTAGTCTTGGGTTAGACAAGAGGAGTATTTCAATATTGAAATCTTGGTGGATCATTCCGCATTATAGCTTAAGAACAACATAAAGGAAGGTGTCCTTGAGTTGTGCCCAAAATATTTCCTATAGCAATGTAAGAAAATTCCTCTTCTATGGTTTTAAACCATCTTTTATGTTGTTTTATTTGCATGCATGTGTCTTAGGCCTCTAATTATAAAATTAATATAATATTGTGTGTAGTTAGAGTGTCTAATTAGGGGTCTAGCTAATACTAACAAGTGGTATCAGAGCATTGTTATTCACATGCATGTTGTCTTAAGACGGTTTTATCATTTTATGAGATAAATTGATAAAAAWTGAATATTATGGTGTTAAAATTAGTTTTATMACAAAATATTAATTTGAATGTATTAATCTGGTCCTAATATGGTTTGGGTCGAAATTTTGAATTTTTTGGTATTTTATTGCATATTATTAGGTTTTTCCGACTAAAAATGAGTAATAATGCATCATTTTTTATTAATTGTTAATAACATTGTGTTGCATGTTGTTTTTAGCATGTTTATTTACATATAATCACATGCATGTTCTATTTATAAGAAATATAATTTTAGAAATTAATTTGATTAGTCTTCATTGTTTATTGATTTTTATGCGATAAAATTGATAAAAAGTGATTAATTTGTGAATAAATGTTAATTAATTTTTCTATGATCAATTTTTTTAATTTTTTAGCTTCTAGAAATTTTTCCAAGAAATCCTAAATTTTATTTCGAATTTTTCCATTATTTTATTATTTTATTTGGAATTAAATTTTAATCGTTACACATTTATTAGTTAATTTATAAAATTGTTATAGACATGCATATATTTGTGGTAGGGTACCAGAATATATGAAATTTTTAAATTTTATTTTTCGTAAGGGTTATGATTAATTAGTTCTTATTACATAAAAATTGCATTTTCTAATGTTTTTATGCCTTCAAATTATTTTTTGATTAAATAAATTGCCAAATAATTAGTGAAGACTAATTTCTGGTATGATACCATATTATATAACTTTGTTTATCTTAAAAGAAATTTTAACATTGGATTATGAATTTTTAATTGTTTTTTTCTGCTAAAATGTCAGCTTTTCATTAATAAACAACAATTATACATACATCTTCATCAATTTGCTTTTTTCGTGATCATTCACAACATATAGACCTTAGAAAACCATAATCCATCTTTATAAGAAATGGACTTTGGTTTACAAACATGCAATCTAAGCTTCAAATTTGCTAAAATATGGCCTGCTACATGTGACGGATTCTGCAGTCTATGATGAAGTCGTGCCTCATTTATTTGCATACACACCTGGTACCATATTGCCACAACAGCAGCTGTGGTCACATGTTTCCTTACCTTGCTCCACCTACTGCGTCTGATCTGCTTCAGATGCTCTGTGCTGAGAAGGGAAGCACCCAGACTAGTCATTACCCGTAACATAACCAGTTTAGTATAAGGACATTCTGTAAACAGATGGAAATGATCATCAACAGCCATAACACACACAACACAGGTTATCAGGAACCACATTGAAGATAAATAATCTATCCTTTAATCGCAAAACCTGATGCATTATTGTCCAAGCATCGTTCATAATACCATTGATGATCCTATGCTTGACTTGATATACCTTTCTCCAGTGCCAGCTTGTATCTGAAGGAGGATGGTACTCAAGACAAGACATGTCTTTTATATAAATATGATGCACCCACTGTACCCAGAGCTTGTCAGGTTTAGTTGCTATCCACCACACTAGTTTGTCTACACTGACCATATTCCAATCACTACTCCATTTCAAACCCATCCCACCTCCCCTTTCAGGGGTAAAAACTCTTTTCCAAGCAACCATAGGAACTCCAGAGAACTCAGTCCCTCATTCCCAGAGATAATTCATGCAGATTGCATCAAATATTTTGATAACTCTCTTAAGCAACATAAACATGGATCCCCGGTAATTATGCATAGTGGACAACATAGCACGTACCAATACCAGTCTCCCTGCAAAGGAAAGCTTCTTGGCACCCATACCTCGAATTTTATCCACTATCTTATCAATCAGCACTACACAGTCTGTGATTTTCAATCTCCCAGCAGTGATAGGCACTCCTAGGTATTGAAAAGGAAATATACCTTCTACAAACCTAGAAATACTCAGGAAATCATGCTTCAGGACAGGATTAACTCCATTGAAATAAGCACAGGATTTTTGTGAGTTCATCTTCAGTCTTGAAGCCTTAGAAAAGCTAGAGAATGCCCTTAATAACAACATCATGGAATGAGCATTACCTTTACATAACATCAATAAATCATCTACAAACAATAGGTGAGTAAGCTTCATTGGTTTGCACAGAGGATGGTAATTGAATGGCAGCTTCTCAGTGGCACAATCAATGATTCTAGTTAAGTATTCCATGCATAGAGTGAAAAGCAGGGGAGACATGGGATCTCCTTGCCTTAATCCTCTCTTACCTTGAATAAAACCAAAAGTATTCCCATTAATAACAAGACCGAAAGCTTCACTAGTGACACACTCCATTACTAATTTAATAAATTTGCCAGGAAAATTAAATGCTTCCGGAATTTCTTTCATAAATTTCCAGCTGACAGAATCATATGCTTTCATCAGATCCATTTTAAACATACACCTGGGAGAGCATGCTTGCCTGTTATACAATCTCACTAGGTCTTGATAGACCATGATATTTTCAGTAATGCTTCGTCCTTTAATAAATCCTCCTTAATTCTTGCTGATCAATTCAGGCAAAACAAAAGAGTTCTTGCTGCATATTATTTTGGAAATGCACTTGTACAGGACATTGCAACAAGCAATGGGCCTAAACTGAGTAACTGAAGTAGACATCTTGCATTTAGGAATTAGAGTAATATTAATAGCATTGATTTGCTTGAGCAGTATACCAGTTTTAAAGAAATCCTCAACTGCTTCACAAACATCTGTTCCAATCACACTCCAAGCATATTTATAAAGGAACTTGAGTATCCATTTGGACCTGGTGCTTTGTGATCAGGGATAGAGAAAATGACATTCTTGCTCTCCCGATGGGAAACAGTAGAAAGGAACTGCTCCCAGTGTTGAGTAGTACACACCACACCCCTCTGAACAATCCTATTATTCACCTTTTCAGTCTTGACATCAGTCCCCAACAATTTTGTATAATATTCCAAAAAGGACTCCTGAATTGCATGAAGATCATTGTGTTCCATCCCACACATATTCTTAATGCTAAGGATTTTATTTTTCATGAAATGACTTTTGATAACACCATAAAAATATTTGGTATTATTGTCTCCATCTTTAGTCCGTTTCACTTTGGCTTTTTGGCTGAGGAATAAGGAACATCTACATTCAACTCCTTAACTTCTTCATGGGTTATCTTCTCCTTGGCCAACCAGTGCACATTCTGAGGATCCTGAGCAATAATACTTTGGATATACTCAAAGTTTTCTAACGACCTCATATAACAGTTTTCAATATCATCAAACTGATCCTTATTAAATTTCCTCAAAAAAAATTTCAACTGTTTTAGCTTCTGAACCAACCTATACATCTTAGTACCCCGATGGTTGGTCTACCACCAAACTTATAAATTGGGAATGAAATGAGGAGATTTACTCCACATAGTAAAATACATGAATTGTTTCTTAGGCTTGCCAGGATTATTGAGGATCTGGATTAAGCAGGGAGTGTGATCAAAGTTACCTTCAGATATAAAGGTATCATACATATTACTCATCTCTATGCTCCATTCACTATTAATTAACACTCTATCCAGTCTACTATACACTCAAGTAACTGCATCTTGTTTATTATTCCATGTGAAAAAGGAGCATATGGCAGGGCTATCCACCAAACTGTACTTATCCAAACACTGCTGGAACTCATCAATTTCAGTATCAGAGCTCACACCCCCTAGTCTCTCAGAAAGAGATAGTACACAGTTGAAATCTCCACAGACTGCCCAAAGTGCACTGATGTTATTAGCAAACTGATTAAGCTGAGTCCATAGATTAGGCCTTTCATTGATGTCATTAAAAGCATAAACCATGGACAAGAAAAACTGTCTAGTAGTACTGATCTCTATCACTCTGATGTTAATGCATTGAGCAGAATAATAAAAAAATTCCACATGAAAAATAGTTGGATTCCACAGAATCCAAATCCTACCCCCCTTATGCTACATATTATTGGTAGATATGCTCCAACCATCAACCAGAATACCATTTAAACTATTTAGAGACAAGGATTTAATCTTTATTTCAAGGAGCCTAAATAAACTGACCTTATTCATATGCATAAACCACACAACACTATGTTGCTTGGTTGGATTATTTAAGCCCCTATCATTCAAAAACCCAAAACTATGCATTCCCCACCACATGGTGAGGAACACTACCACTTATTTGTGCACAGTATAACCTCCCTTAGATATATCTTGCCTGCTTAAGCGAACAATAGGACTGGCTGGAGTAGGCCCAGATGAATAAGTGCCTACTTTATGCCAAACCACTGGAGTTTTCAACTGGATCTCAGCCACTGGAGCAACTTATTTAGGGATATAGGCCTCTGTGGCAGTGGTATTTGTAGTACTCAGATGCACAGGGTCTTTAGGAACTTGTTTAGGTCTCCAAGTCTTAGTCCCTTGCTGCTTTTTAGCTTGAGTTGTTTTTGGGTTCAGTTTGGTCTTCTTGCAGTTATCAGAAGCATGGCCAATGCCTTTGCAACCCGCACATACTAGAGATTTCCATTCAAACTCTACCTCAACAACAATCAAATCCCCATGCTCATCCACGAACTTGACTTTATCAGGCAAAGGTTGTCCTATTGTGACTTCTATCCTGACCCTGGCATATCCTAGCCGAGTTTTATCCTCTGTAGCAACATCACATTTAATAAACTCTCCTATCAACCCTGAATTTTTCTTTATCGCTTGACCCCAGAATTTGAAAGGAAGTTTATGCAATATTATCCATACAGGGACAGACTTAACTTCATGCTTAATTAACTCAAACTCAGGAGTCCAAGGCTTGACTATAAGTGGCTTGTTGTCAAAAAGTAAGTGCCCCCATCTTAACACAGCATCCCTAGCAGCAAAGGTTTTGAATCGGACTAAGAATACTCCATTAGGCAAAAAAGATATTTTATCTACTTGGTGGTGCATCTAGAGTCGTCTAACAAACCCTTCCACAATCTCCTATGGGGGATTGGCGCCAAGAATGAAGCAATACACAAAGTTCTGCCAATAATCCATCTCCACTTTAACCTCTTCGGCAGTAAATTACAAAAGTTCAACATCCTCTTCAATTCCTTCCTCAATACTGCAAGATGTTCAGTAGTATCATCTGGATAAGGTTCATCTTCAACAAGAGTCTCCAGATTAAGAGTAGGTATACCCACAACTTCAGGGACATTCTTCTCCTTACGACTATCAGAAGTGGATGGTTCTTTGGTGCTCCTGGTTAGAGCTGGAAAATCACCCAGATTAGAATGAGAAAGAAGGTCAAACTTATTGTGATTTTTAGTATTTTTTGATGAATTTATTGTATTATTTGAAGAAGATCTCGATTGTTTAGCAGCAGCCGTCATGTTGAAAGCAATCCCTAGTTTTCCTATTTTTTTTTGTGATTTTCTCACTTTTTCTCTTTCTATCTCTAACCCATTACATTAAAATATTTTGAAATAATTTTTATTTCTTAAAAATGTTCATTTCCGCAATACCGAGCTCTCGGTATAATTTTTGGTAAGTTGGATGATTTGGCATGGCATTTTTATACATTGCATATTTTTTTTTATTCATGTTGATGAATGAATTTTATTGTATTTAATTTATGTAATTTTACCTTATATGGCCGTAGTTAGAAATCGGTATAACCCGTAATGTAAGGGTATAGCGATTGGTTTGTAATTAAATGCGATTTCGTATCGCGAATTTGTAATTAATTAATAGTTTTTAATTTTATTGCAAATTATTGCATAATAAGAAAGGCTATTTAATTTGATTATGGCAGTTAGTTTACTATGAGTTTTCTTCAAGACGGAGTTTCCAAAAGACGACGTATTTCGGAAAGGAGTTCCAAAATCCTAAAGATGAAGGCCTTTTTATGAAGACACAAGGGACCAAGGAGTTGGTTTCCGATTTGTAATAGTATGGTTAATTAGATTAGCTAGGTGGTCATATAAAGATATTTACTTGCTTGCTTTCATGCCAAATCGTCGTCACATGCATTTTATTTTATTTTTTTGTTATCGATTAAATTGTCTAGCATTCACATATTTAGTTCACTTAAAAGTGATAGACAATTTAATTGATAAGATCTCTCACTGTTTCAAAATTGAGATTAGCCTTACCAAATATTAACAACTATGAATCCCTCCGTCATTAGGAGGTAGGCTCAGCTCGCCGGGGTGCTCTCTTTTTACGTTAGGTAAGTAGGGTGATAAATGTTATTATATGCGAAATTTGATTGGACTTAACGGAACAAGTATTGGATGAATCGGCCCACCGTGCCCATCTTTTGTTCCGGGGCTAAAGATGGAATTTTAAAGAAAAATCCGTCGACCAAGAGTTCTAATAGTAGAATTAGTCAAAAAGTTAGCTCACCAAATTTATATAAATGAGGGATGTATCGGTTCACCGTGCCCGAGTTTATATAAACATGGGTCTTGGTATCGTTTATATAATATATTGGGTGATCATTATATAAATGCAAACTTGATAAAATTGTTTTACAAGTAAAATTTACGATAAATGTTAATTTTTCCTTTTATTTCCGTTTTTTGTAGTAATCACGATGACTACTTCTAGTCAAGCCGCAACAATATCTAAATATTCATGGATCCGTTCATTCATTGACAAATTCACATTAAATGCTAATGGTAGTAATTTTAAAGATTGGGAAGAACAATTACGATTAGCTGCCGCAGGTGATGGCAAATTACGTTTCCTTACTGATCCCTCTCCCCCTTTACCGAACACTCGGATGATCGCCGCTGTAAGGGATGCATACGATGAGTACCAAAGGGAATCCCTTGTAGTTAAAAACGTTTTAATTTTTGCAATGGAACATTCGTTACAGCGACAATGCATTAAATTCCACACTGCTTATGAGGTGTTCTCGAGGCTATCAACCGTGTTTTCACAATCCCCGAGAATACTTCAATATGATGCCGTTGTCCGCTTCTTAGAGGCTAACCTTAAAGAAGGACAATCTGTGAGTTCACACGTACTTAAAATGATTGAGTACATGAAAACACTAGATGGGCTGGGATGTAAGATCCCTGAGGAGATAATAGTGGACCGAGTGATCCACTCCCTCTCACAGGTCAAAGGATTTACCCAATTTCGGTCAAATTATAATATGACCAACATGAAGAAAAGTCTTCATGAGCTCCATTCTCTACTTGTGCAAGCAGAGAAAGACATGGGAGTGAGTGGGAGTACGAGGAAGGATGTCTTAACTATTAACGTTAAGGGCAAGAAAAAGTTTAAGAGGAATGCTGGTAAGTAACCCGTACAGGTTGAGGGCAAAGGAAAGGATATTGTGAATAGATCTTCCAAGCCTAAGGCTAAGAAGGGAAATCCTCTTAAGGATACTTGTAATTATTGTAATAACAAGGGACATTGGAGGCGTAATTGCCCCAAATATTTGGATGACAACAATGGTGGCATTGTGAAGGCGACATGTAATTTTTCATCCGAATCTTTTATGATAGACATAAATTACGCTACTACTACAACTTGGGTTTTAGATACTGCTTGTGATTCTCACCTTTGTAATCATTTGCGTGCAGGGCCTAAAAAGCGTAAAGAAGCTAAACAAGGGTAATGTGGATTTGCGGATGGGTAACAGATCTAAAGTAGCTGCCGTTTCCGTAGGAACATATGTACTTAATTTAGCTTCAGGATTACAGTTGTATTTAAATAATTGTTAT
>VHZZ01006834.1:15874-27556 GCA_009801015.1 Silene noctiflora | reverse complement strand
CGTCTCTTTTAGTTTTAGTGATGTGTGTAGTGATAGTGATAGGTTGTCGTAATGCTTTGTATAGGACGTTTCAGTGGTTGCTTGTTGTTATGAGGCTGTGTGCGGATTCGCTACGGATGGCTAAAGGTAAGGTTTCCCTACTCAATACAGTATATAGGGAATGTGTTTATTGATATGTCTTATGAATGTTTGGATGGATGATGTTGTGTAGTGAATCGTGTGGTGTCTAGGTTACGAGGTGCATCCTCGACTGAGTGGGGTCACTTGCGGGAGTGACTTCACGCCCTTAATTCGCCCTCTGTGGAACTCGCCACTGGAGGGGATGTGCACATTAATGAACATGGGTTAACGCTCGGATGAGATGAGCGGGGCTTAGGTGGGAAAGACTGCGGTCCCCCACTGGCAGGGCTACAGACCTTGGTGTGTAGTTAGTGATGTAGTGTGGTGGTGGAGATGGTGTGGTAGTATGTGTATTGTTTGTGTCTATGGTTGGATGTTTATATGGTACTGACCTTGTGTGGTGTTTTTCCTGTTTGTTTTCCTTTGTGTTGTGTCTGCTGTGATCATTATGGTGAGCAGTCGGTCTTAGCAGGTTGCTTTTGGATCTTGCTGGGTTAATCGGAGGGACGAGTTCACCACGAGTCACGACATAGTAGTTATGCCGTTGGTAGTGTCATGAGTTGTATCAACTTTCTTTTTTGTTTACGACTTGTAATAATTTGTAATAACTTAAGATGTTATTTTATTGACGTTTGATATATACTTGCCTCGGGTGACCGAGATGGTAGCACCCTTGGTTGCCAGGGAAGGTCTAGTGCAAGCTTCCTTGGTAAGTGGGGGTGTTATAGTATATCTCTTATCTTTCATTAATCCTTTGTTATTTCCTTTACTTGTTCATCATGTTTATGCTTTTTAAGATGGGTGGCAACATTTATGACATGCTAATCATGATGATGTGTGAGTAGTCCTCTAGCTAGGGTTAGTGGATGATTAGGGGATTAATCATGGGTTTAGATTTTTGCTTAATGAGTTCATATGAATGATTGAATGTTATGTTTTCAGATCATGAACATGTTATGTTTGATGAAATTCTTGATTGACAACCTAGCATGATTCTTTATCCTTTCAACAAGACTTGTAAGACATAAATCAACTCAAAGATTGTTAGACCGTGCATATAGTGGACTAGGGAGAACGAAGTTGTTGTAGGTGTTGTAAAGTTATAAGCTTGGCTCCGGGACCTAAATCACTCTTGGGATTGTAAGACATAAATCAACTCGATCCCAACACAACTAGAATCGTTTACCAGATTCATTATTATGATCATACCATGTTTTCCCTATGAACTCAAGACACCCTAGTGTTTGTTATTTTATTTTTTTTATATCTTTACATTCATTGCTTGTGTTTACCTTTCTTGCTATGTACTTGCTTTCATTGGTTTAGACCTTAAAACCAAAACTGCCAATTATTGTGACACTTGCATAAATTGAGATAGATAGATTTAGAACCCAAAACACAACGTCCCATGGATCGACTCCGACCTACCACTTGCTAGTTGTTTGTTGGATTTATAAATATTGTTTGATAGGGTGTGACTACTTAGCCCTTCATCACACCTCCACAAGGTACATTGCCTACTATAAAATAATTATTAAGATAAAAATATAAGAAAGACATCATCTTTAAAAGATGGGATTTTGAGAAACGAAAATAAATGTAAAATATACTTACATCAATATGAAGGAAACGGAGAGGGAAGAACGAGAGCGCAATAATCGTCAAATTTGGATGAGAAACAAAGAAATTATGTGTGTTTTGGGTTATATCGGGTAAATGAGGGATTTTTCTGGAAGGGAGAAAGATGAGATTTTTAATACATAAGGAGGATAAGGAGAGGAGAAGATTGGTATAAAAATTATAGGATTCCGTTGAGAAACGAAGAAATGACATCCGTCTTAAGGTTTGAGTTTTTGAGGGTTTAATGGTGAAAATCTCATATTTCCTAAGGAAGAAGATGAAGAGGAATTGCTGAAAAATAGAAGGGGAAACCCTAAACAAAGGAGCTCTTGTTATCCTAAAGATGATCCATAGGTTTGTTTAGGCGAACAATAAAAACACTTTGTTTGTGACTCGATTTTACAGTCAAATAGCACATACTACGACTTTTAAGAGGTATTCGGACTAAAATATAACCAAATTGGTTTTAGAAGATTAAAGCAGGATTTTGAAAGTATGAAGCCAAATAAACAATATACCAAATAAAAATCGAATATTATTAAGTTAACGATTTTAAATAAATTACTCATTAAGTTAAAATTGGGGGTGTTACACTAGTGAATAAATTTGTTCTTTGTGTTTTGCATGTTTGTCAAATAGTGTGTTTTCTATTAATTTCTTCGGTGTCTCTCAATCATCTTTTCCGAGGAGCATTTGATCGTAGTATATTTAATTGGATTTATGCACACTATATTAAACTTAGGAAGTTAATTTGCACATATTGAAACGCTTGGGACTTGTGACTAAGCTCCACATAGGTGTAATCATTTTAGGTGTATTTGCTACTTATCTCGATTTTATTACTAGATGATGTAACAATTTTTATTTAAAACTAATTCTTTCAGGGATAAAAAATAATAGGATTAGTTAAAAACAACTATATGGAAGGAAATGGGGAAAGGCAAAAATGGTTATGATCCACTACATTGTATAAAACCCCCTTTGAGAGGTAAGAGCTAATTCTTTCTTATTTTTGTACGAAGTATTATTTGGTTTAGTTGTATTCCATTTATTAATTTTTTTCCCTTGTACATTATCCATTTAATGTGAATTACATCATTATTTTTACTCGAATTGCATGCTATAATTAAGAGCACAAATTCTTTACTTGTTACGGTTTCAAGTTATAATGGCTCTTATAATCTATTGTAAATAATAGGGTTATTTAATGAGAATATTCTGAACTATTGATCCCCTTCTCAAAATACTCTACACTTTGAATTAACTAGAAATACTACCAACTAATACACCCCCTCCCATCTAACATAATTGCTCTTTTTGTTATGTGGTGTAGCAAGTAATGTGCTAGGTAGGCCCACATTTGTTTTCTCTTTATTAAGAATTTTATCGTCTTCCCCTTACATTTCAGATTAAATTGAATAAAGCTAAACTTTTCAGATTTTTTTATACAACCAAATCCCAAAAAAATTGAACAAAATTTACTTTTCAAAATTATACAACTTATGCTCAATTAAATTGAACAAAATTATTATAACATCCCAACTTACCCGGCCAAGGTAAATAAGGATGTTAACATCTCGATTTCCCGAGTTAGTGCATCAAAATTCCAATCAAGAAACATTTGATGAAGTCCAAAGTTTAGCGATTAATACTGTAACACTCTCATACACCAAGGTACCTTAGCAAGGACTACCCCAATGTATGAAGGTGCTACCATCTCCGTTTCTCGAGGTAGTATGCATCACAGTAACCATAATGAAACAAGTTTAATAACAACTTTAGGTAAAAAGGATTACAAGTCTTAAAGAAATACAATCCAAAAACTTCAAATGTGATAACAAATGGTAACGTGATTGTATCTAAAACTCAGCGGAAGCTAAACTACAAAATAGTGACAAATCAGCCCCGTCCATGTCCCGCGAGCTACATTAATAGCCATTACCTGCTAAGCCAACTGCTCACCATCCCCGAATGGATCACCACAATTTTGAAAACATAAAACAGGGTCAGTCAACTGCATAACCAATATAATAATCACAATAACATAATCAAGAATACATCAAATCAAATTGTCACAATCATCCTCCAAACTCCATAGTAACCAGTAATCAATTACACACAAAGGTGTGTAGCCCTGCCAGATTACCCATTGCAACAGACAATCAACAACGCCAATGGAGACCGCAGTCGTACCACCAAAAACCCTGCTCATCGCAACGAGCCAACCCAGATCCTTAATTAGCACATTCCCCTTATGACGGAAGCCACAAGAGGCAAACATGGGGTTGGAACCATCTCCTGAACACGGCTCCACAACAACATCCAATAACCAATACAATAATCTTAATCATAAACATAGCCACATTAAATCATCACAATACACCTTATACCAATTATGCAATCCACCGAGTAGGGAAACCCTACCTGAGCAACAATCCAAGAACAAGGCACAACAAAGTAGTTTACAAATTCTCCTCTATGAAGTCTTCACCTACTATGATATCAATAAATCAATACCATGACATACAAACTTGCGATTCACCGTAAACCTCCAAATAACACAATTAGGGTTTGACTAATCTTAACAAAACAACAAATAACTACGATAGATGACTTACCCACTGATTAATAAACGCTAAGATGTGAAAAGCCCAAAAAGTAAAGAACCCTAGCCTTGCAATGATGAAGGTAACAAGGAAGCAGTGATGTCATTGACTCCCTTTTGTGAAAAGTGCTTTAAACGATGAATAAAAATGATTTAAGTTAAAGAAAAACCTGCTTATATGCTTCCCGTGTTACTTTAATTAAACCGCGGAAAATAACGTAATGGACCGGACACTCGGTCGAGTACACGACACTCGACCGAGGACGCCACACTCGGTCCAGTGCCCACATACTTAATCTAGTACACGCAAAATAGAAGCCTGCCAAAAACCACCACACCACCTACTCGGTCGAGTACCCCATAGTTGGCCGAGTAACCTAGGACCAGAAATTTGATGTATTACAGTCTTCCATCCTTAAAAATGAACTTTGTCCCCGAAGTTCATACCCATACCTATAAAACAAACACCAACACTGACCAAAACTGAAACATAGCCAAAGCTTAACCAAACCGTACTCAAACCATGATCAAAAAACCTGAGAACATACACAAAACAAACGCGATCATCTCCTACCCCCCTTAAAATAGCAAGGTTACGTCCCGGTAACCGTTCCATCATTGCCTCTTCCGGTTCCCAAGTTGCTTCTTCAACTGTGATTGGTCCACAACACCTTTAGCAACACCGTCTCACCATTCCTAGTGTTGCTCACGTTGCGATCCAAGATCGCTTTTGGTACTTCCACATAGGTCAAAGCCTTATCCCACTTGATATTCTCAACTTCTAGTACATGATATGGGTCACTCACATACTTCCAGAGTTGAGACACATGGAAAACGTTATGTACTCGGTCTAAGACTGATGGCAACGCCAGTCGATAAGCCACCTCACCGATCAGATCCAAAATCTTATAGAGTCCTATGAACTTTTGGCTCAACTTTCCCCTCTTGCCAAAACGCATCACCCCATGCATGGGTGACACTTTCAAAAAGACCTTGTCACCCACCTGAAACTCGATGTCCCTGCGATGAAAATCGGCATAGCTCTTCTGCTGATGCTGGGCTACTTTCATCTTCTGTCCGATCAACCGTACCTGCTCAATCTCATCCTGCATCATTTGTGGTCCTAAAACCCCAACCTCTGCACTATCATCCCAACATATATGACTCGTACACCGCCTCCCATACAAAGCATCGAAAGGTGCCGTCCCAATACTGGTGTGAAAGTTGTTGTGGTACGAGAATTCAATCTAATCCAGCCTATCTTCCCAACTGCCACCAAACTCTATCACACAAGCCCTCAACATATCCTCCAGAGTCTTGATGGTCCTCCCAGTCTGTCCATCTGTCGCAGGATGAATGTCGTACTCATATTTAAGGTAGTTCCCATCAACTCCTACAACTCTTGCCAAAACCTGTCGATAAACCTCGCATCCCTATCTGACACATTATCTTTCGGTACCCCATGAAATCACACCACATTCTTCCTGTACCCACTAGCCAACTACTTCTTACTCCATGTATCTTTCATAGGAAGAAAATGAGCTGACTTTGTCAGTCGATCCACTATCACCCAAATCATGTTGTTACCTTGCTGAGTCCTCGGTAACCCCACAATAAATTCCATAGAAACAGACTCCCATTTCAACTCAGGTACCTCAAGAGACTCTGTCATGATCTTCTTTCCCAGCTCCATATCATTAAGTACGCACCATCTCCCATAAAACCGAACACTCCCATCAGCATGAATAGAGAACCTTGAAACTGTTCCCTTTTCCACCCCAGCTCTCCACTCCTGAATATTAGGATCAAAGGCTTGCTTATTCTTGATCTCATCATAAAGCTCAGGTTCAAATGTCAAATCCCCAAGAGCATCCCTTTTCCGAATCATATGGATCCCCATCTTAGTCACCTCATCCTTAAGCTTCATTAGGGACAAGGCAGTGTATAAGGAATGCACATTCTTCCTACTCAGTGCGTCAGTAACCACATTACCCTTCCCTTCATGATAAATAATCTCCATATCATAGTCACCTACCAGCTTCATCCACCTCCTCTGACGCATATTCAGTTCCTTTTGGGTATAGATGTACTTCAAACTCTTATGATCTGAAAACACCTTAAAGGTTGCCCCACAAAGATAATGCCTCCAAATCTACAGAGCGAATACAACTGCACCAAACTCCAAATTATAAGTAGGGTAGTTCTCCTCATAAGATTTCAATTGCCTCGAAGCATAGGATATGACCTTCCCATTCTGCATCAAAACACAATCCAGACCATTCTTTGATGCATCTGTATATACCTCAAAGTTCTCACTTGCCTACGGCAAAGCTCAGACATTAGCTGTAGTCAAACGCTCCTTTAATGTTTGGAACACCATCTCACAACCCTCATCCCAGCGAAATATGTTCTCCTTTCGCATCAAAGTTGTCATACGTCTAGCTATGTTTGAGAAATATTTCACGAACCTCCTGTAGTACCAAACCAAACCTAAGAAACTCTGAATTTCAGCAACATTCTTCGGTGCTTCCTAGTTTGACACCGGCTCAATTTTGATAGGATCCACAACTACCCCTTCCTTGGAAATCACATAGCCCAGAAAAGCCACCTTCTTTAACTAAAACTCACACTTGGATAACTTAGCATATAACTAGTTGGCGTGCAAAGTTTGCAACACCAGCGTCAAATGCTCCTCGTGCTCCTCCTTAGTCTTAAAATAGACTAAGATATCGTCGATAAACACCACCACGAACCGATCAAAGAACTAACTGAAAACCCGATTCATCAAATCCATGAACACTGCTGGTGCATTAGTCAACCCAAACGGCATCACCACATACTCATAATAACCATACCGTGATCGAAAAGTTGTCTTAGGTATGTCCTGATCCCGAATCCTCAGCTGATGGTACCCCAACCTTAAATCAATCTTTGAAAACACCCCACCCCCACTCAACTGGTCAAACAGATCATCAATCCTCGACAAAGGATACATGTTCTTCACCATGGCATGGTTCAAGTCTCTTTAGTCGATGCACAACCTCAAGCTGCCATCCTTCTTCTTTGCAAACAAAACTGGAGCACCCCAAGGTGATACACTAGGTCTAATGTATCCCTTCTTTAGCAGTTCATTCAACTCTCCCAGCTTCTTAGAACCCATACGGTACGGGGCCTTAGATATTGGTCTCGTCCCCGACTTCAGCTCAATATTGAAATCAAAATCCCTCCACGGAGGTAACCCTGGTATCTCATCTGGAATGACATCCTCAAACTCGGCCACCACTGGTATTTCTAATGCTGATGGCTCATCTATACGATTATACTTTAAATGGCAAAGGATCATAGGATACCCCTTCCTCAGGTACGACTTCAAAGTCACATCTGGAATAATCTTGACTTTGGGTTTGGCCACAAACCTACGGTAAGACACCCTAACTCCCTTAGGTCCATTTAAAGTCAACTTCTCCAAATGGCAATCTATGGTAGCACTATATTTCCCCAACCAATCCATCCCGACTATGACCTCAACCCATCCATAAGAAATTCAAACAAATCAACTGGAAATTTGAGTTGCCCAACAACCATAGACACCCCTTTATACAACCTCCCACAAGATACAAACTCTCCTGATGGTATAAAAACTTCATCTTTTACAGACTCATACTCTCCCATATCCATATACTTAGCATGATCCTTAGATATAAAGGAGTGTGTAGCCACCGAATTAAAGAAAACAAAAGTAGGAGTAATATTGATAATAAAAGTACCAGTAACCACTTGAGCATCATCCTCAGCCTCCTGCTTATTCATCATGAATAACTTGTCGCTGTTCTTCTGACCTCCACCCTGCACCGTGCTTACTGATGCAGTAGACTTGATAGCTGAATTCTGATTTGCATTGCCATTCTGCTCTTGATAAGTACCTTCATTGTTGCGGTTGAAGTTGCCAGTGTTGTTGCTTTGGCCACCCTGACTATTCCATGAGCCAGCTGGTCAACTGCTAGCCATACTCTACCCTGCAGCCTGTGAATAACCTCCTCTCCGCTGCCCCTGAAAGCCATTCCCACCAAAGCTAGTGCACTCATATGTCTTTTGGCCAGAACCGCCACATTTGAAACACTGCAACCCGTAGTTGCCACTACTGCTTTGACCACCACGGCCCCCATAAGAAGATCCTCCACTGAAACCGGATCCACCCTAGAAACCCTCCCTTGGTTGTAATTCCCAGGCTTGAAACCTGATTATCCAGTGCCCTCGTTGTCCACTTTCCTCTTCTCATTGTCCTTCTCTTTGGCCTCCTTAGCCATGTCGACCAACCTCTCTACATTGCCAGCTCTTTCATAAACTTCCTTTAAATCCGTGAGAACCCCCGCAGGTAGCCTTTCCAGGATCTTCAATGACAACCTATTCTCAAAACGAAGAGCAAGGCCCAGTTAGCTCAATTCTATGTCATCTACATAACGTGATTACTCATTGAACCTGCGATAGTACTCCGCCACAGTCATGCTCTCAATCATATGGAAAGAATCAAACTCCGTCCTCAATTTGTTCCGAATGTGCTCCGAGACAAACTGATGTCTCACATCCTTCTTGAACTCAGTTCTCTCCCTCTAACGGTTCTACCACACCCCAGCCTCATCCCTCAGGTAGAACGCAACTTGTACCGCCTTCATCTCCTCCGAACAATTGACCACCTCCAGAACACTCTCCATCTCCCGATGCCAGTTATCGAGCAGATTTGATGCACCTGTGACCTCATACGTGGTAGGGTTGAAGCGCGAGATGGTGGTGCTCATCTTGGTAGCGTCGATGACCACCTCTTTCGCCTTCCCAACATTTTTAGTAACCTCATTAAGAGCTTCCTGATGCTCGATCATATGAGCAATCTCCTCAACACTCATCTCTGCGACCCTCATGTACGCAACAAATCTCTTTAGCGTAATTCTTTGAGCTATAAAAGGTGAACAATCGTAGGCACATAGCTTACGGCCAAAGCAAACATAAACCGCCCAAAGAGGGTACTCGGTCGAGTATTCAGAGACACTCGGCCGAGTAAAAGCCACTCGGTCGATTCCCATACATACTCGATCGAGTGCGACCACTCCAGAAGCTGACCAGAAACTACATGAAAACGTACTCGGTCGAGTACATAACGATTACACACCACTCGATCTAGTGTCTACACACTCGGTCGAGTCAAAAACTTCCAGAAACTTCTGTCCAAAAACACAGATTACCCACTCGGTCGAGTGCCAGGGGCTCGGTTGAGTAACCAATACTTGATCGAGTCCCTGCCCCACTCGGTCGAGTCATGCCAAAAATGAACTACCCTCATGCTTAAACATCACACATACATAGACACCTCTTAATCACATGTTATTACATACAACACCAAAAAATACCACATGATTGCTCATACATTCCATCATATTGATCATATACTCCCAAACAACTTCCATCCAATTCACATCATACTTCTATCCAACATGCATATAAGACATACAACAAACAACGATCCCTTGACACCCCCGTAGTGAGCGGTTCAAAGTTGTAAACACAAATTTGTGGCCTTAGGACGTCTCCCAAGCCTTTGTGGTAGCTCTAAACAACTCCTACCCGGGTTCATTTTATTTACACAACATATATTCATTTTGTTCATTGGTTTTAGGTTCCAAAATTGTTGCTCTGATACCACTTTGTAACACCCCCATACACCAATGTACCTTAGCAAAGACTACCCTAATGTGTGAAGGTGCTACCATCTCGGTTTTCGCATCACAGTAACCTTAATGAAACAAGTTTAATAACAACTTTAGATAAAAAGGATTGCAAGTCTTAAAGAAATAAAATCCAAAAACTTCAAACGTGATAACAAACGGTAACGAGATAGTATCTAAAACTCAGCGGGAGCTAAACTACAAAACAGTGACGACTCAGCCCCGTCCATGTCCTGCGAGATACATCAACAGACATTACCTGGTAATCCAACAACTCACCATGCCCGAATGGATCACCACAATTTTGAAAACATAAAACGGGGTCATTCAACTGCATAACCAATATAATAATCACAATAACATAATCCAGAATACATCCAATCAAACTGTCACAGCCATCCTCCAAAGCCCATAGTAACCAGTTACCGACTACACACCAAGTTGTATAGCCCTGCCAGATTACCCTTCGCAAAAGTTAATCCACAACGCCAGTAGGGACCGCAGCCGTACAACCAAAATCCCCGCTCATCGCAACGAGCGAACCCAGATCATTAATAAGCACATCCCCCTTATGACGGGAGCCACAAGAGGCGAACATGGGGTTGGAACCATCTCCCAAAAATGGTTCCACAACAACATCCAATAACCAATACAATAATCTTAATCATAAATATAACCACATTAAATCATCACAATACACCTTATACCAATTATACAATCAACTGAGTAGGAAAACTCTACCTGAACATCAATCCAAGCACAAGGCACAACAAAGTAGTCTAGAAAGCCTGTTCTACGAACTCCTCACCTAATATGATATTAATCAATCAATATCATGACATACAAATTTGCGATTCACCCTAAACCCCCAAATAACCCAATTAGAGTTTGACTAATTTGAACAAAACAACAAATAACTAAGATAGATGACTTACCCACTAATTAACGAACGCCAAGATGTGAAAAGCGCTAAAAAAAAAGAACCATAGCCTTGGAATGGTGAAGGTAACGAAGAAGCAGTGATGTCGTTGTCTCCTTTTTATGAAAAGTGTTTTTAATCGATGAATAAAAATGATTTAAGTTAAAGAAAAACCTACTTATATGCTTCCCGTGTTACTTTAATCAAATCGCGGAAAATAACGTAACGAACCAGACACTCGGTCGAGTACACGACACTCGACTGAGTATGCCACACTCGTTCGAGTGCCCACATACTCGATCGAGTACACACAAAACAGAAACCTGCCAAAAACCACCGCACCACCTACTCGGTCGAGTATCCCGTACTCGGCCGAATAACCAAGGACCAGATATCTGATGTATTACAAATATGAAAAATAGATTCTACAATTTGCAAAGTCTCAAAAATACAACGAACAACTCTAACGATGTTTATATCAATTCTAGTATGACCGCTCAACTAGACTTCGGTTTCCAAAAGCTCGTCCCATTCCCCGATCATCAACAAATCCAAAACCTGCAACTAGTTGTTGCCCAATATGACCAGAAACATCTTATGGATCATCGTAGTTTAGAAAATATAACAAGTCAGTCTCAATAATACAAATGATCACAAATAATGAATATGTCACAACTAAACAAATGCATCATATGAAGCAT
>VHZZ01006832.1:70186-80848 GCA_009801015.1 Silene noctiflora | reverse complement strand
TATAAATTATGAGTAATTTATAAAATGAATTAGATAAGTCTAAATAGAGGTATATGAATCTTTCATTAAATGTAAACATAGTTAGTAATTAATTAATCATTTAATAAGTAGTGTAAATCGTAAATGAATATAATAATCGAATAATGAATTAATTATCATAAATACTTGTTTTTAGGTGACAGTTTCGAGGTGGAATATTTCTAATTGTTTCTTGGATTTTGCTGACGGAGTTGCTAGCTACGAGGTATGATATACCTACTCAACTGTGATTATAATGTGTTTATTAATTGTTGGCATGTTAATATGTAACGATGTTTTGTTGGATGGTTATTGTATTGGCTGATTATTAAAGACATGTGATGTATATATTATTTGTTATCAGCATGGCATGCATTCATATTGTGTTGGATGATGGTGTGGTTGATGTTGGAGAATGGTTACTTTTCTTAGGCCCATGGCTGGTCTGCAGGCTTGACCATGGTCGTGTCCTCAGGCGTTGTCTTGGATCTCAACGACGGTTGAGCCCTTACCTTTCCTTTTATAAGAATAAAATAAAATGAGAATGGAAATAAGCATTGTCATTTCTCTTATGCGAATAAGAAAATGATCAAGTAAAGACGAATGATCGACATTAATATGTAAATAAAGGATTATATTTGTATACAAAACATCATTTGACATTCCTCCTTCTTTAGGCCTGGGTGTACTCATACTTTCCAGGCTTTGCACTCACAAGGGCATCTGGCGTAGCTAGGGAGTACCCTGTTGTGAGGGACTGGATCGTCTGTAGACAAAAGAGCCAGCGATCTTCTTATGACACCTGCAGGTAATGTGTCTTATTTTATATGTTTTCCTCCCTCATTTAGCTCGATTTTACATGATAATTTGCGCTTTACGAAGTGATATTGTGAGCTAATTCCGTTCCTAGGTGTTTAGCATGTTTTGTTGCATTTTGTAGGAAATGGAGCGAGTTTTGTCCATATAGGGGCATTTTGGGAAGATTCACGCATCCTAAGAAAGGAGAAACTAGATTTGGTTGGCACATGCATGAAGAAATGGAATACTAATGGAGAAAGGAAGAGATCGCAAGGACCCCTAATTATTGTTCAAACCCCCGGTTTCTTGGGGTTGGTGCGAGATTGCCATATAAGACAAATGTTGAGACCCCAGAAATTGTTCAAACCCCAGAATCTCGAGGTTTGGCACCTGAGATTTATTGGGCGAAAAATGTTTCGCCCCCTAAATCTGTTTGATCTCAGGATTTTCGGGGATTGTGCAATTTAAGCAACTCTTCATTTTCCTTCTAGCTTTTTGTGTATTTCAGCTTATATCTAGAAAACTTTTACCCATGCTTTTACATACATTTCTTTAAGACTACAAAAACCTAATTTTCTTTATGTTCTTAGTTTGTTAATCATCAACATTTACGCTTTAATTCAGGTTTTATTTGAAGATTACTTTGTTCTTAATGATCAAGTTCGTGTTCTTATTTCCTTGAGTTATTAATTTCTATTCTTTACTTTTATTTTATCACCTTAATTAAAATTTACATATTGTTGTTATGTTTATGTTAATCAAATTAATCTTTGTTAGTTTATATTTTATCATGAGTGAGTAGTCTTATAATCTAGGTAGAGGGGAATCAATGTTAGATTAGTAATTCATAATTGTTGAATTGGAATTTATTATTATAAATTTGTTGTTTTTATAACATGCTTGTTATGTATTGTTATGCTTTGATTCTTTATCACAATTATTGGTGTAACACCCCAATTTATTCAGGAGCCTTTAGCAAGACATTCCCAAATAAATAAGACTGTTACCATCTCAGTTGCCTGAGGCCGTGATTACAAAGATAAACGAACAACAGTACTTTAAATTAAATATAGCGTTAAGGCCATTATTACAAAACCAAATCCAAAATACTTAATTAAATAAATTACAGTCGTAGCGGAAGATAAAAACTGAGTCATTAAACTATAGTGTTCTAGACTTCTAAGTTCTCCTGTAGCCTCACGCCATCCAGCTCCCAGCTTAGTCAACTCAATACCTGTCAATCAATCTGCTCCCCAATAAATGGTTCATCACAGGTGTTCACGAATACACTGTCAACCACGAGGTTGAGTAGGATATAAATAAACAACAGGACAATAATAAATGCATACAAATATGAGACAATGCAACCGATGCACCTCCGCATCCAACACAACTCCAATACTTTCTGTGATCACATCCCGAACTCCCGCCCCGCCATTCCCTAGGACGAGGTATAACAATTATACATGCATTCGTATGCAGAAAAATACATTTCCCGAAAGAGAATAATTACAAGCTTGGAGTTCTATTTCAAATTTTCAAATTATTTCAAATAAAAGAATTAAAAAGACAGGATCATAGCTACAAAATGAGTCTCGGACCAACTGTAGCAGGGGTGGTCCCGCTCTCAATCAGCTCCGGACGAACTATGGCCCTCATATACCGAGTAAGGACCGCAAAGCTAGGAGTGACCTAGTCCAGCCGACCTAGGCCACTAAAGTCAACAAGAAAGGGAAGGAGATTCGTCGACAGCATCTCCCCTTTATATTCGAAGTAATAGAAGACTAGAACCACCAGTGCCAAAGCCGGGCTCGCTGCTCACCCGTACACGGCGGAGGAGGCACCAAACCGCCCCCTTAGTTAACTGCAATCTAGCTGGAGTCTTAGCGTCAAAGTAATTCTTGACGTAAGAACTCGGGACCAAGTCGGGTACCCTAGCCACAACCCTAGGCAGGTTCTAGCCAACCAACCACCTGGCCTCGTCTGAGTCAAATCTCATGGCTGTTTCCGGCCACATCATCGGCTCCTCTCCGCAAGGCAAGCCCAATATCATGCCATAATCCTCTAAAGTGACCCCGATCTCACAAAACAGCATGTGAAAAGTCGAGATTGTATCTCATAAATGGTTCAATAAGGCTCGGATCAGGCACATGTTGGCCCAAATATTCATTCGCACCATCCTCTTACCAAGGCTCCGAAGGCACCACGATCAATAATAGACTTCTCTACCTCCGAAAAATTATCAAAGGCCTCCATCATGGCCGTATACCAAGAGACTGACCTCATGTTGCAAGCTTCCAGCAAATGCAAACACTTGTTAGCATATAATTCGCGCCCTAGCAAATTAAAAGAAAGAAAGATTGGAAACGAAGTAAATTCGAGCCCAAGCTTGAATACTTACCATGCTCCATGTCACGCGGTATGACAAATGGCTCTTTAAAGCCCAAATGAGATGCCAAGTATCCCATTTGTCAGCCCACTCGGGCGCCCGAGCGAGATGACGACCTCCTCTCTTCACGTTTGCCCTCCTAGGCACCTCTTCTTCCTCGTCAATGTCTATATCCTTTAAGTCACCCGTGAGAAACACGAGAGGCGGTCTAGGGCCGAACTCCACGTCCATGAAGTCTCGTCCCAAAGTTGAAGGAGTATGCCCTGCAAATTAAAAAAAATTTAAGCCATTTAAGGGTCGTTTCAGGCCACTTTTCGATCAAATCTCAATCCCATTTCCTAGCATGTCGATAAATACGTTCAATTTATGTTCTTACGTGCCTAATTCATGCCTAGCATCGACAGTGAGTCAAATTTTCGGTAACATTTCGCTATAATAGCTTATGCTCTGCCATAAAGTGTCCCGGGAGCAATCATAAACTGGAATTCTGACATGATAACAAGTTTACCCATGATTCAAGGATTCTAAAACATCATGTTATATTAATTTCCGATTAGTTTAGGGTCATTTTCAATCCCCTAAAGCGATTTTAGCATAAGACCGTCTCATTTTAGTCCCAATTCGTGTACACTTGACGGAAATTCGATATGAACACATGGTTATGCTCCTAGAAGGATCAATTTAACATTTATTATGTTAATTTCTTGTCAATTTACTGAGGCAAATCCATTTGGGACAAAAGCCCCAAATTTTCGACATTTTTGTGTGTATTAACCCTAATTTCAAGCTACAAATTTAATCAAAGCTAAGGATGGGATGCATACCTGGATTATTCATGATTAACGACAAGTTTTGATCGACTTGTGATGATGATTGATGATGATTTTTGAGTGTTTTGAATGAAGGAAGACGAAATGTTTTAGTTTCAATAAAACAGTGTATCGTGCGAAAGTTCCTGTTTTGTCAGACCTGGACGAACTCAACGGAAAATGTAGCTCTTGTTGCGCCCTTTCCTCAGATCGCAGTACATGTTGTGCTTATTCCCCAGCATGTTTCACAACAACTCTTGCTTTCAAGTCGTTATAAGTTCGTTATTCACGGGCCCAAGCCCCGTGTTTGCTATGTTTGATATATTTTCTCGCGCATTTCGAGATTATTCTCTACGAGTATATTTTCTCGTCGGATTTATTTTCTCCCCAGCAGATTACACAACAATATTTTCCAGTGAGAGTGCGTCGACGCCTACAGCCCATGTGACAAAACGGAGTTCGCTTGAGACCGACACAAGCTAATCTTCTACCTAGTGGTTCTCGGAAAGTCATGCCTAATTATATCTCTTATCTCTTAGCAGTTTCTACCAACGTTCTGTTATCCTCAATATTTCCTAGCAGTTTCTACCAACGTTCTGCTATTTTCAAAGTATCCCCAACAGTTTCTACCAACGTCCTGCTTCCCTCAAAATTATCATTCCCCACGAAATTCCATATTCGTCCTCAAGTGGTGTCAGGTATGATTTCTTATTATGGACGGCGAGCTTCCTCATGTAATCTTACATAATTTTTAATAACCCTCCCCGAAAGTCGACAGACTCTAAAATGTTCCCGATGAAAGGTCTTTGGCTCAGTCCCCTTGAGCTGCCTCGCGTCGCCATAGTCTTCGTTTGTAATCTTCTATTGACCTGAGGGCTATACTCTTTTGCCTTGTCTAAGCCTCAGTTAAAGTGTTGGATCTGTAGATGCCTCATTTCTGCACCTCTCTCCAAACACCCAGTGATTATTGGACCGCATGTTTAATATGCGGAGCGATTTTATAACATTTTGTTAATTCGTCGACAAATGGTAGCTCAAACAGTCGTGTCAACCCCTTGGTCATCATCTAAATTCTGATACGGTCGTTTTGCAAGTAATTAGAGTCAATTTGGAGTCGGGTCGAAAATCGTCTTCATTTTCTAAAATCGTCATAAAACCGAGTTGGGATATTTTCTAGTTTTATTTCAAAAATATTATTTTAAGCTTTTAATTCTCGAAATATCCTACTTTATGGAAGAAGGAAGCCTACATCTTCCCTAATTCCTAAATCTTTCCGCGGACATCTTTCTTGCGAGGAGTGAAGGCCTCAGAAGAGGACGCAGATGGTACTGCGCCTTTTGGAAAGGTCGCAGTTCCTGCTGCGCCTCTTCCTGGGCTGGTTTTTTTTTTTTTTTAGTTTTGATAATATTTACGGGTTCTTTCCGAATCCTATTTTTTACTAATTTTGCACCTCGTGATTAGTGTAAATAGAGGCCTCCGCCTCACATATTCTTCACGCGAGTATCCACCCCTTCTCCTCTCTCTTTGCATTCTAAGACCATGTGCTATTTCTTTGACGCCTACATGCTTGATCTACTCGACCACGCAAGCCTGAATGCTTCTTGGTCCCAGTCTCATTTGCATGACCGACCAATTTGACCAACTCCACAATCAATCTAATTAATCAATTTAGCTTTCAAATCCGTGTTCCAGGGCATCTTTCGATTCTACATCGAGTCGAGCAACCACTAAAAAGATAAGTTAGTTAATATCGATTCTTAAACATGTAAGTCTGACGGTGTAATCCCAATTTGTATTTTTTTTATAGTTATATTTACGTAAGGATTTATACCATAAACACGCTCAAAACCGATTTCAAAATCATTGTTTTAAAACCGTTTTTTTACCGAATCAACATGGAAAAACTGTCGAGAAGAATCACATTAGTAGATGCGCCTTCTTGAACAGTCGCAGCATCTACTGCGCCTCTTCTAGAGGTGCCTCGTCTAATGCTGCTCTTCTTCTTCTTCTTCCTCGAGTACTAGTTAGTTTCGTCTTCTTCCTTTGTTTCGTTTTCTTTCAAATGTTTATAAATTTCCAGTTTCTAAATTTATTTTATTAAATCCTTTTCGACTTACATCCCTTATAATTCGATATTTGTGGGTTTTCGTCATTTATTCAAACCTGGATTTCAATGGTTTGGTTTTCCCTTATCCAATCGTTAAAATTCAACTTTTGTATATTCTTTTTTCGCCTTATGACGATCTCTTATATACATAATCCGTATAAACCACTTCAATTTCAAGTTTAATATCAATGATACATCTAAAATCAGCCAACGAACATTAACTGACCGCGGGTCTGACTATCACAGTAAGAACCCAACGCAAGAGTAGTCGCATAAACTGATGCGCCTCTTCCAGAGGACGCACCATATGTTGCGCCTGTTCTGGGTGGCTTCTGTCTCTTAACTCGTCCCGTTTTGACGTAGCTTGTCTAGATTATATTAATCTGCTATTATTCGTATTATCACCCTAGTTCGACATATTTAAATATTCCAATTTTTAAATTCACTTCTTTTAATTTCTTTAAATCCTTTTTTATCGTATTTATGACATAAATTTAAATACCCATTGTCATTTAATTTCACTGTAATTTATTTGTTTATTTTTCATTGTATGACTTATTTGCTTGGCAATTCACATGTAATGAATTAAATTCTCTATTTTGACCCAATTGGATGCTAAATTGTATGTCAATCGACTTTGTCTAAATATTTGCATGCTAGGATTAAAATATGGATGTTGCATTGCATGCATATAATCAACAACAAATCGAATATAGATGATTTCCCTGATCATTAGTAGAGGCCGCCATCGAGGCGGGCAAGATTATGTATTCAAATAAAGAGCTTCCTAATACATACCCTCACCCCTTACACAGACATTTGTGATCATCTATGGTCATTGGCATCGGAAGAGTCATTCTAGACATAGAATGCTAAGGGTAACGAATTTGGTATTGTTCATGTCACTACTTTGTGTCTTGACATGGCAAGAGGTATTCGTACGGTTCCAATTTATAACAAAAATTGGTGGCGACACCACAAATACAGGCTTCTTCTAACCATTCACCGGTTTTAATGCCTTTCAAATCGGCAACGGCCCATGACGTGCTTTGGCTCACCAAGGTTCCGTGGCAGATGTGCCGCCGCCTCACAATCACAACGAGCGAGTGCACGCGGCGCGAGTGGCCTGGTCCACAATGCTTACTTCTGTAGAGTGGCTGGGAAATCATTTTCAAATGAAATACATGGGAGAAGGGTAGCACATCTTGGGTATCTAGATCTATTGAGATAGATCTAGAAGGATATTGAAGTTAAGTCAAGAAGCTAATATTGATTAGATTCTTGACTGGTTCAACATGAAAAACTCAAACAGCGGTTTTTTGCCTATGGGTAGTGGGATTACTTTAAGTGAGTCACAATGTCCTACGATGCATAAAGATATTGAACACATGAAATTGATTCCTTATACTTCCTCTTTCAGATCGATCATGTACGCTATGATGTGCACTCGTCCTAACTTCTCATATACTTTGAGTATGGCGAGTCGTTATCAAGCAAACTTAGGTGAAAATAACTAGATTGCAGTCAAGAACATCCTTAATTACTTGAGAAGGACTAAGAATTCATTCTTGGTGTTTGGAGGAGATTCTGAGTTACGTGTAAAGGGTTATACAAACGCAATTTTCCAAACAGATAGGGATGATTTGAAATCCCTGGCTGGTTTTGTCTTTATGATAAATGGAGGAGAAGTTTTCTAGAGAAGTTTCAAAGAGTCGGTCATTGTGGATCTACAATGGAAGTTGAGTACATTATTGCACCTAAAGCTGCAAAAGAAGTTGTTTGTATTCAGCAATTCTTGGAGGGACTAAGGGTAGTTCCGACAGCCGAAGATCCTATCACTTTTTATTGTGATAAAGTGGGGTGATTTTTCAAGCTTAAGAGCCCAAGTCTAGTTATAAGTCTAGACATGTACTTAGAAAATTTCACGTAATTAGAGATTACGTAGAAAGCATGGAAATAACAAGTTGTAAGGTCGGGACAGATGAAAATTTTATTGATCCTTTAACCAAGCCTTTGTCGCAGGCTAAGCATGAGAGTCATACCATTTCTATGGGATTAAGACGAATGCCAGAATTGATTTAGATTAATTATTTCATATATGATAATCGCATTTATTGTTTGAGTTTTATTTTTAACTCTATTGTTAAGTTTTAACTGAATTTCAATTTTGAATACTTATTTTTATCCAAATGGTTGTTAAGACAACTTTGAACCCTATTTAAGTAAACAAGATTAAAATTGTATTTTTGTCCCTAGTTACTTAATGAGGTGAGACTCGGAGTGACTAGATTGTAAGTCGATTAATGATGGGTTTGAAAACCATAGGGACATGGAAATGACTAGTCGATTGCATATGAAGACTGTGGAGATATTCTGTCGGGCAGTGACCATTTATAGAGTTCTTTTTACTTTATTTGGTTGGTCGTGGAAAAGACTTATATAATATTCTTTTTGAGTCGATGCTTCTGACTAGCGATTATTTTTTTGAGTCAGTACAGTTACCCATTGACATTGGTTTTTGTCCTAGGTCGCGCCGTAAAAGGAGGCCGATGGGCTTTTCGTGGTCATGGTGATATGTGATTGAACAAATAAAATAGGTCAATAGGAATTGTCCACCATGGTCAAGGTATATAAATCTCAAGAGCACTCGAGGAATAATGACTGGAAATGCGTGGCCACGCTCGGAAGTGATCTATGGTAGATTTTCTGTTCAGCATGTTACTCTCACGATCGATGAAACCACTCATGATATGATCAAGGGCAATTCCGACTTGGAAGACATCTTGCATTCAGTAGGAGATATAACGGACAGGAGAATCGGTGGCACGCGCATGTGTCGGAAAAGTGGGAGATTATTGGAGTAGGTGTCCTCCACAATAGTGCGTCTTGTTAATAAATTTCATAAGAGGAATATACTTGGGATATATTATTTATTTATACTAGTAAGCTAACCCACGTATATCGGTAATGATTAGCTGACTAGGTTTGACGTTACCGTCGTATGACGGAGGTAGCCAGCTGATCCGTTACGGTCACAACCATAAGATGGAGCCGCAATGGAGAAACTAATTATTTGTATAAGATATAATTTAATTAGTCCCTTGTCCTATTATTTGACTTTAATAAGTCAAGTGAATTTTATATTTGATGACGAATTTGGAACTCGGGCCAATGTAATTTATTATTCTATTATATGATAATTGACTAATAAATGTTAGACGGAATTTAGTAATTAGTAGTTAATTTACTAAATTAATATGATATTTGTGTATATTATGAGGCGCAGGCAATTAGATAATTGTATTTAAAGGAGTTTTAAAATTAGCTAATTGGGTTCTATAAGACACATTTTATATTGATAAAATGGTCAAATGTCACTTAAAAGTTAAGTGTACATTAGTCACTAATTTGTATTATTTAAGTGTTAAATAATCAAATAAATATTTAATTATATAAGATAACTAAATATAAGTCTTATAAGCATTTGTGGGACAAATGTCGAAAGTCGAAATAAGACCAATTGGTCTCATATGGAACCGAAAAATTTGGGGACAACGTGCCATATTTGGTCAACATATTTTGCTAAACCATGTGCTAATGTTCTTCATTTCTTTACATTTGGATGCCTACATATACTCCCCATTATACACAATTTTAAAGGATGATTTTTCTAGTGACAAAAATTCTCTAATATCTCCACAAAACCATATTTTGAAGAGGTGTATAAGAGTCTTATGTAACCTGTGAACCTCCACCATAATACGTAAAAATTGTAACACCCCGATTATCCCGCCAAGATAATTGGAGTGTTACCATCTCGGTTTCCCGAGGTAGTGTTTCAGAGATACGATCAAGAAGCCTTTACTATAATTAATAGTTTAGTGACTTACATAAATGTAATCAATGATAAATATGTACACCTTATACTACTACGTCTTTAATAAAAATCTATCTCATGTCGCCTCGGCTCCTAAAGTATGGCTCGTCCCGTCTCCCGCGTGACCACAAATGAAACCTATATATAACCTGCTCCCCATATGATTGGAAATATCATATAGATCTACACAGGCCACCCCGGAAATAAGTGACAAATAACACAAGCCACAAACGGTCAGTTTCGATATGATAAACATGTAGGACACGGCAAATGAAATATGGTTATGAAATACAACGATAAAATGCATAGAATACAATCTCCAACCACACAACACCAGTACCGGGACACACCTAGATGTACTCACAATCCGGTGACGGCACTGCAACACCACCCCCCAAAACAACTCGGACCGCAGCCCGAAAAAGGTACTCTAGATACACCGGTGGTACCGGGCCCGAGAGCGACTCAGATCCCCTGCCAGATGACGTGACTCATGTTAGAGTAGTGTCCTACACAATAGTGCGTCTACATAATAAATCTTATAAGAGGAATTTCAGGGATTGTTTATGTGTCAGTTGATCAACGTAAATCGGTAACGCTCGGCTGACTAGAGTTTGACGTTACTGTCGTAAGACGACGGTGATCAGCTGATCCCTTACGGTCA
>VHZZ01006828.1:32669-49810 GCA_009801015.1 Silene noctiflora | reverse complement strand
GTTTGAAAGGTTTAAAGTTATTCTCTGTATAAGATTTGTAAAACGGTTGTTTTTGGATGAAAAACAACCCATAAATGCAGAGTTTAAATAGCATTGGAAACCCTAACAACCACTTTAGAAAACTGAAGCGATCAAGCTTCCCCCAATCACACACACAGCAGCAGGCCCTCAGATTGGCGATTAAAAAGTAACTTCCTCAAAGCTGAAACTCCCAAATAGAAGATGGAGAACAACAATGATTAGGGAATATTATTGCAGATATAGATAGTCTACCTAGGATTTTCCAGGAAAAGTTATTAGGGTTTATGAAAAGAGCCAATAGCAAAGAAGCTTAGAAGAGGAAAGTTTATGGCTATTGATGTTAAACACGTGCTCTCAAGAGAAGAGAGAAAAGAGCTCTCTCTAGAGAGAAGAGAGAGAATTGTCTTGACCGGTAAGACTTATTAAGGTGTTTCGATGAGTCCCATGGATGAAATATTGCAATATTATGTTATTATCAAGCTGTTTAGCCGACTTGGGACTGGTTAACAGGTCATACCTTTCTAAATTTCTGAAAATGTTTTGCCTACACCCGCTTATTTTGTGGGTCAGATTAGCCTGGTTTAAAGGACGAAACCGCCCATTCGCCCATGAGTAGCTCTATTAATAACAAGGTCATAAAAGTATGAACAATTTTACTCAGAATCATTGTACTGGGCAACTGGGCTCATAAATTTATAACAGTACGCAGAGGCGAGTAATAGTGTGGGCTGTACTTGATGTTACGAGAGTGAAGATACAACACAAACACTGAAATACAGTAGCATTGCAACATCAAGGTTGTTTATATACTTCCCTTAAGTACCTCTTTTATGGCCGATCCGTCATTCCTTGTTTCGACATAATTACCGATGTGAGCCCTATTCAAAAAGCAAAGTACTTGACCATGCAATATTTATTGTTGAGATTTCTTTTCATGCGTAATTGAGTACCGTTTTATATCCCGTAAATATAGAGTACGAAAACTACCAATAGGTTTCGAAGTTGATGGATTACTATTTCTATCGATTTATAAAACACTAGGCTAATTCTCCTATAACTACCTTGGTTTAGAAAATCGGGACAATCCGTCTTTCATTATACTCAAAACATTATAATTTTGTGTAGCTAAAACCGTCTTACATAGAGCTAACTAGTTAGTCTGAAATTTGGGGTGATCTATACCTTTGTTGGTGAAATATTATACTGTAATTGATACTTTGGGATTAATATAGGTATAGACAAATTTCGATTAAAAATTGAAGATATCCTAAAGTTGGAATTATAATGTACAATTTTTCCGATAATTAAAGATAAAACACATATATGTTCTTACTTAACCCCGGGATTTTCGGTATGAACGGAAAATTATTTTCATGCATTCAAAGTTCAAACATTACAATTATTATTGAAGGCGATTTCATCTTACTGCTCAAATTAAATAGAGGAAATTCACCCTGAAGAAAGGAAATTCGTCTTACTGCTCAAATTGTTGAATTCATATATTCGGGTAATTCGTAAAATAGTAAATATTGAACAAATTTATCTCATCTTGTCACATTAAATCATACAGTAGCACACAACCGTAAGTTAATACTGTAACTGTAATTGATGCTAAAGAAGTGAAAATACACAATACAGTATCCTAACTGACCATCGCCAACGTTGATCCGTCATTCGCTGCAGTCGATAAGATTGTCCATAGTCCCGTACAGCGGATAAAGCACCGTAATTGTACCAGAAGACCGGGTATAGTAACATTTTGGCTGGTGATTAGAGGATTATTACACATAATAACGTCGATTTTGCGTTGTCCATGCTCTACTATCCCTCAAAATGAATACATAAAGTCACCGGTTTAAATGGATAGGGGGGGTAAAAAGAGAGTTATAAATCCGTTTTCATAGGCAAAAAAATCGATCTATTGACATCCCCAGCTGTAACTTTCTGTTAGAATATAAACATACACTAGTTAGTTAAGTCAGTTAGTTGAGGTAGTTACAAGTTAGTTATCCTTGTTTATGTCGGTGGTCATGCTTGTATATAAACCATATCTCTCATGTAGATTGTAACTCACAAATCATAACAATAATTCAATACAAAGCTCACTTTCATCTCTCTACAATTTCTCTGTTCTCTCTCTCTCACTCGTACATTCAGCAAACATTCTTCACTCATCTTCAATTGTTTTTCGTTTCTCTACCATGAACTTCTTTGTAGTTCTTCACTTTCGAAAATCCAAAAACATCAACACGAAGCTGCAACTGATGCTCCAATGGCATAGGAATATGGGCAAAACTTATGCCCTGGCCGGAACAGATAAAATTACACCAACACTGCGCGAGGCTAACTCTAGATTCATACTCCGTATATATAAATCTAATATAATTCCGTAGTTTAATTAGCTAACATACAAATATTAGAAAATCTAATTAATTTAGCTACTACAGAGTGAAATAGATAGGTCAAGATTGACGTGATGGTGTAGATGTTCATCCCAAGTCGACGAAGAAGAATATGAACTAATCGCTTGTTCGCTAATTTCACTAACGTTAGTTGAAGACAAGTTATTATTGCTCTTCTGGGTTAACAATGGCGACACTGGTCGTAATGAAAGAGATAATGATACAGCCTCTTTCTCAGCCTCAGCCTCGACCTCCTTGTTTCGCCTTATAGATGTGTTGATTGCGTCCAAGTTGAACCGATCTTGAGCTTGATTTCCGGGTTGGACATACGTTGTGGTTGTACCCTGCACCATGTTAATACAAAGACATCAGAATGAGAGACTTAATCAGAAACTTTACAAACATTTCCAAATTAAAATACTCAATTTTGGGTAATTTATACTTTCTCCGTAAATCCGTAATTGTATGATATTCCAATTTTTAAGGTTAAAATTTGCAAACTTTGACCGTAAATATTTAAAAAGCTATGAATTACGATAAGATATAAAGTTATGTGCATTCGTAATAAAGAAATGTTGCATAAAAATATTTTTTCAAAAAAATAATGATATATAAGGGCAAAGATACGTGGTCAAAATATAGAACATTATCTAATTACTTAAAAATCTAGCATATTTTGGGTGGATAATACGAGGATTACCCTAATCCCCTTTCAATCACTTCTCAATAAATATTAAAAATTTAAGAATCAGCATAGATAGACCACATCAACAACGACAAATGAGGCAATCTCTTTTACCAAATTTGATCATTTATTCACTTAAATTCATTTATTTCGAAAAAATCAATAATAAAACCAATAACACCCAAATTAAATTACACAAATTCTAGAATAAGACGGTCCACTTTTATGAAAAGTTCATTCATTTAATGCTAATAAATGAGTTATCTTCTTTCTATATAATGAGACCGTCTCACACAAGAATTACTGCCAAATTATGACAACAACCAATTTCCTCTAAGTAAGAGAATGTTAACTACTTATATTTTCCAATTACAAAGAGACAAATGTTGTACATATTCTAACACACATTTAAAATGGGCAACTAAAAAATTGAATATCCAAGGGCAACTGTGTTAGAAATGTACATACATTGGTCCACAAGTTGGAAATAGAAATTATTCTACCTCCGAAAATCTCTACCAAAGCACTTGTATTTCAAGAAAAGTTTATTTGTCTAGTAAAACTACCCTTTTTACCAATAGTTTTTAGACATCTACATGTAATAAATGTGAAAACATTTTGTTTTTTTCTCCTTTTTACTCTTGTCATAGCATTTTTGTGCACACATTATAAGCAAACAAATTTTGTCTTCCCTTAACAAGTTATACTACTATTAATTCATGGTAAATTTACTCTAAAACCTATTTTTGGTCTTAGCAAGACGATCGATAAACATGTATATTTCGAAACCTAAAATTATTAGGTAAAAACATTTTCACAATCATACATGGTGAAGTAAAGATAACTAAAATGGTCAACAGACATGTACCATATTTAAAACTTATGTACGATTATTCTTATAAAACATACTACAATCATAACATCGATAACAAAAGATGCCAATAGTTAAAACGAACTCCAAATTAGATTAAATGAAACGGGTTTTTCAATTAGGTGAATATACACATGTAGAAGCTCACACACAACTCCATAAATCCCGTATATAACACAGTCAAGGTCACCGCTATATATAGTGGCATACCAACATATAGGGTACCCCACAACTTTCGGACAATAAATGTTTTTTTAGTGTTACATTTATTTGACTTGAAAATTTTACGTCTTTTAGTTCTATACTTCTATTGATTCTGGTACGTCACTGTCGATATATGCAGCCTTATCCTTACTAAATACCCTCATTAAGCAATGACAATACATGAAAGAAAAAATTACCTGAAGATTAGGGAAATGAGAAGGAAGATTATGATGATGATGATGATTAAGAAGAGAGAAAGAAGGATGATGGTGGTGCAATTGTTGTTGCCAAGCTCTGATAAAACTAAGACCACTACTTGCAGCAGCAGCAGAAGCAGCAGCAGCTGCATCTTCATTATCCAATCTGTTGTCCTGATGAACATCTTGTTTTTTCAGCATCATTATTCTTCCAACTGTTGTGTTTTTATTATTCTCACCCATAATTATATTTTGCATTGACTCTTGCTGACTTTTGTAATCATTACTCTGATTCTGATGCCACCAATGTTTTGCATTTGGATTTATTCTTCTCTTTTTCCTTTCTTCTTCCTCTTCACTTATTACTACCCTCATTCCTTCCCTTTCTATCTTTTTCTCTTCCATTTTTGCCCTTTCATATTTTCTACAAATTTCATAAAGTGTCAATCATAGTACTATAATCAATCAATGCATGCAAGAATAATGTTGAATTATTGAAACACAACAATATTACATTTCAAAATGTAATAAAATTATTGATCTAACGGTATTTTTAACCCTCAATAATGTTCGTGAATCTATCACCATAAACCTTATATAAAAGGTAAAATCATACATTTGAGACCAACTCGAAATTATGTATACATTTCTAAATTATAATAAATCATTTCCATTCGACTTGAAGTTAACGTTCAATTATTGAAACACAAGAATACCACATTTAAAATGTTTCCTAGTTTAAAGTTTTTAAACTTGATACAACGGTATTTTTAACCTCGAATAATGTTTTCGGGTCTATCACCCATTGAGACCAATTAACTTGAATCCTATATACATTTTTAAGTTCTAGTTACTCATTTCCATTTAACTAGAAGTTAACGTTCAATAATTTCCGTTTACTTTTTGGGACAAATTCTAGTGGTGAAATTACAACTAGACACCCTCAATTATTTTGTCCAAAAGTACATGTTATTTAGTTATGCATAGGGTCAATAGGTACATCTCACACGTATCATTGAAATTTATATGAGCATACATGTAAATCCATCTTATCAAGCATCTATTAAATCCCATCAGAATGTTTGAATAACAGTGTCCAACCAACAAAGACTACTTCAAACTAGATATTCCAAAAAATTAGTTTTGACTTATTATATCTAAAATTTGTGGCTCAAGTTATAGAAAAGACATTTAAGTAATCACGAAATCTAGAATAAGACCAGTCTCATACCGTAACTGAGTTGTTTTTATCAACGGTCTATGAGACAGTTTAACGTAATAATTAGTTTGTAAGTAATGAATTAAGAGTTAAGCAAAATAGTCAAAGAAAAGGCAAACCTTTTAATAATAGGGAAGGGTGAAGAAATAGTTGGTTCATGATCATGAAGAATTGAAGTAGTATTAGGTGAAGAAGATAAATGTAACCCCACAACATCTTCTTCTTCTTCCTTTTCTTCTTCTTCTTCTTCTTCTTCTTCAATAATAATGTTGTTACTTGTTGCATTGTTATCATACTTTCTCTCAAAAGCTTGTTTACTTTTCTGGGTAAAACTCTTGTCTTCTGAACAATATATAAATAATAATAAAATAAATATGTTAGAAAGTAAATAAAGCAAATGATCCCAAAAAGTCATGCATATTACTAATATCATTTCAAATAATAACTTTGTCATGTTTGCACTTTTCTTTCCTTTTTCTTGTTACATTTCCTATGTTTGCATTGGTTCACAAACTATGTCTTGTACTACAATATTCAAGACTTTATAGTAATTTTAAGAATAATATATAGATAATGATGACATTTAATTAATGATTTACCCTCAAATTTCCAAAACAAGATGATTTGTGGATTGATGAGAAATTTCAAACTTAGTTTTCTTACAACATTTTTTTCCATGCCATCAATCAATAACCTAAAAGCCATGTTTTGATTAGAAAACTCGTGTTAATCGACCTCAAATTACCCTCTAATTGCTAAAACAAGAAGACTTATAGGTTGATGAGAAATTTCAACTTATTTTTCTTACATTTTTTTCCATACCATCAATGACCTAAAACCGATGTTATGATCAGAAGATTCATATTAATCGACCTAAAATTGCTAAAACAAGAAGATTTATCGGTCATTGGTTGATGAGAAATAAATTTCAATTGATCAAATTTTTTTCCATATCACCTAAGAGCGATAATTCAATAAGACGATTCATGTTAGTCGATCTCAAATAGGTTGGAAAGCTTTGTTTTGGGTAGTGGTGTGTATCAATGTGAAGGTGAAATGATAGGGAGAGATATTAAATGAAGTGAACTACATCAAAAGTCTCCATAAAAGATATGATATCTTAACACAAAATCTTTGATCTCCAACACCCAATTGAGGAAACCAACCTAAAAACCTTAATTATACCTCTATTTATTACTATCATAAAATCATACAACACATCTTCACCTACAAAAATCATGTCCCTTCATATTTTACTAAATTTAAATCATGGAAATTAATGTTTTTACCAATATTCATTTTTAACCAAACAATAATTTAGGTAAATTTTGTCCTATCATACTATATACAAGTAGTTGAACTAGAAAATCTAGTGAAAAATTAAATAAACTTGGATTATTTACCTGGCCTAATGTAGTCTGTCTTCATGCTCCTATACATCTGTTGACATAAATTTTAATTTGTTTTCTCTTTGAAACATATACGCGTAAATTATAAACAAATATTCGGAGAAAAAAGAAATTAACCTGAAGATGACTTTTGACATGAGAAATTGTAAGCCCTTTTACATCCATGAGCTGAAGAACAAGCTTTGGTGTTGCCTCTATTCACACAAAAACAAAAGACAAAAATTAAAAACAAAACTCGCCTTTTAAAAAAAAAAAAGACGAGCTAGATATAAAAAAAGGGTCGGATGTACACAACCTTAGTTATATCGACAAGTCGAGTCGAAAACAAAAGAAAAGAAGAAGGGGACTTACTATGTTGACCACCAAGACGTTCAATAGCATGAATAAAACAACGATGAAGATCAGGAGTCCATCGTAAACGTGGAACTTTGGATCTAATATACTGCCGAACACCACCAGAACCAGAACCAGAACCGCCACCACTATTACTATTTCCACTGCTTTTATTGCTATTGCCACTCCTACCTCCACAAGTTTCCATTTTTGCACCGGGGAATATTCAGGAAAGAATGTTGTAGAGATTTGTTAAGTAAGTATAAAGCTTATCTTATATACGGAGAATAATAATATAATAATAATATTTTATTTATAATAAAATAGTGATATTGATGTGAGCTAAGGTTAGTACAAAGAATGAGAATAATATATAATGGGGGGGGTTGACTGTATGTTAAAAATAAATAAAAAAGAAAAAGGAAAAAAGAATTGAAGATCACGAGAGGGAGAGAAAGGAGAGAGATGGAAATTCCTTTGGTTGGGCAGAAGTGGCGCTGAAGAGAACCTGCAAAGGGTAAAATTCTCATCACGAGCTTCTGATCCTCTCTTCTTATCAAATCATTACACTTCTCCTTCACTTTTTTGTTCTCTTCTGCCTATATTTAATCTCACCCTCCCCACCATCACCCTTTTGTCTTCTTTTTTTTTATTCTGTCTTACTTAAAACGGTCTTAAATTAAGTCTTTTTATAACTCCCTTTCTATTCTAACATTATTTAAATCATTACAAATTCTCATTTAAGATGGTCACTATCCGTCTTAAACTTAAGAACACAAATGCAAGTGTGTGGAAAATAGATATACCCACTTGCATTTATATAAGAGGGTCACTATCCGTCTTAAGACAGATAGTGGTCATCTTAAGATTAAGACGAATATGGTCGTCTTAAGCAAGACCTTTTGTTGAATCGGTTATGACTTGTGAGTGTCTTATTATTAACTTAACATTATATTAGTGAGAGATAACTAATAAATAAATCAAAAATTAACTAAGAAGAAAACGATAATATTTAAATAAAAATAATAGTTAGCTCTTATGAGAAGGGTCTCTCGCTAACATTAATGGTTTTAAATAAGAATTTGTGTTTTTTATTATTTTTTGAAATATAGAGAAGTTTTACAAATATTTATATCACGCTTTATAATTTATGTTTACTTTAGTTTGGCTGAGTTCAATTATGTTTACACCAAAATAGTTTAGCTCGATTTAATCAAATAGAAATTTTACTCAGTGTAGTTCAATGTAATGAGTTCTATACCAAAAGAACGATGGCTAAGAGTACGACTAAATTTTTATTTTAGACCACTAAAGTATATGTTGTAAGTTTATAATGAGCTAGACTAACGGGAATAGTTCTTACTTTGTATTCAAGTGAAAGAATAGAAGGGCATATAATTAAGTGGGGAGAAACTAATTAATAAGAGAGATGTGAAAATGATTGAGATGTTTTATAAAACTACATCACATATATAGGTAAATCGATGAAAATGAGCGATATTTGATATTTCAAGTAATTTAAAAACCGGGACAAACTAAAGCAAATAGATAGCTATGATATTATGGCGTCTAGCTTTTAATCGTTACAATCTCTTTTTTCTTTATAAGTAAAGCAATAACCTTATAATCAACATAATACCTTAATCTCGTACTCTCCGTATCTTGTTGTGTGGTGTTTGTTTCTTACAGTTATTTTAGTAAATTTACGCATTTTAAATACGTAGTACAAATTACTTATATTATTATTACTCTTTGTTTAATTGTTTACTAAATAACTTAACAACCCAAAAAAATGAAAACTAAAAGCTCGTGACGAATTTTGTCCGTTGGCAACTAACAATTCCACCCAAAGCGTAAAAGAAAAGTATATACAGAATACGCAATAGTCTGTTTAGAAGGACATGCATAGATTAGGTGTGGTGTTGATAATATTCCTACTACTGCCAAAAATACGGCTACGTAAGACGTAGACCCCTATTACTTTGACCTTTACTAATTACTCCTCCTACTATTTTTTTTTTTTTTTAACTTTTTTTTTTTTTACCATGCATTCTCTCAAGTCTCTCAACGACTCTCGCTATCTGTCATCCTCACCGCATTCCAGTACTCCAGTATTCTGTTTTAGCTTTTTCGTTCCATTTAATTGTATACGATTATAATTAAACTATGTGCATTGTTCAAATAAAAATATAATAAAATGAGATGGATAGAGAAGGTATAATTTACGCATCCATTCAAAATTCTTTTTTTGGTTATACATACTACAATATTATTTTAAAAAAATTGAATTGTTTGGCATAATTATCATACGGACTACAATATTATTTTAAAACAAAAGTACAAGTTTTGGGGAAGAAATAGTCTTGGTCCACTAAGATTTTAGTGACTATAATTCAAACCTAAAACATCAATTTAGTCTAATACTTGGAGTATTTTCTCCTAGTTAGATTAAATTTCGTCCCTTTCTTTATTTCGGACAAGTCACGTTATATTTCCTATTCCTTTCGAGATAATTCAGTTGCACGTAAAATAAATCCACATAATCTAGATTGTTGATCGATTTTACAGCTAAATCAACTACCCTTTTAATACTTCAATTTCCTTATTTTTTACATTTCATCCAATGCAGAGGAAAATGAATAGGGAGTAATTTATTATTTATGTAACAGTAAATACCGTTCAAAATCATAAAGGAGGAGATTGGTAATTTGGTAGCTAGTACATTGTACAATAACTTGCAAAGAAATCCGTAATATGAAGAAATAATTTCATATCTATAGGACTATAGGTCATTATCCAAACCCTGCAAATCGTAAGAAATGAAGTAAAAATTGAAGTAAATCCAGTAAAAATATACAAGATGGCATTTATTATTTATGTATAGACGATCAACATAGAATATTGGGAATGATTTTGGCTGTTCAATTAATTTCGAAATATATTGCTTTTTCATCTCTTCTGTAATCTCTATAGCTGCCAACTTCTGCTTCAACAGTTCCTCTATGCCTTTTTATTGTTGCCCTACGTACTAGTATTAGCTGTCACTAGAGTTTTTATACCTAACAAAATTTTTACTAAAACAATTTTTAAATTCACAACTTTAAAATTTTCAACATTTACACGTTTTCCAATATTTATCCCTTTCCTAAAATTATTTCCAATGTATATATAGTCTCGGTTGATCTCTATTAAGACAGGTATATAGTCTCGGATGATCTCTAGTGGTTAAAACTTATGTGAAATTCCTAGGAGACACAGGTTCAAGCCTCCCCGGGAACAAAATCTTATGGAGCATTATCGGCCTGAGATCGTGCCTTGTAGACTTCGAGCCTGTCACCTTAGAGTGGTTTGGTAGGTTTCCTCGTTACCAAAAAAAAGTAGTAAATCACTTCGATAACTCTACGAATTTTGTTTTTATGTCTTAATCATATTTAACCCATTTTAAGTTTAAAGCGAATATAATAGTCTTAAACAGTAATTTGTGATAAGGTATGTTTCTTTTTTCTTAAACATGTAACCATAAGAAGTTATTTTGTGCAATTATTGATCATCCTTTGTATTTTTCTTCTGCGAAATACGGAGTATTATTTATCACTTTTAAGGGAAACGAAGAAACTTTAAGATTGATATTCGCTACGCAAAATCTTTGTTTTTGTTAATGTTGACTTTTGCCATGAAATTTGGAGAAAATATACGGAGTATTATTTTTGCAAAAAAGTTACTCGTACATAATATGCCAAGTGGAGAAAATATACGGAGTATTATTTTTGCCACTTGTGAGTTGTGACGGTCACAGGTTTGCGACTTCTCACTTTCCTCTTCTATTTATTACTCTTTCACTTGTTATTACTTTAATCGGTGTGGGAGATTATAAATGAGAATTTGTGATAGATTATCCATTAATTTGAAATTTTGAATTGAATATGAATAAAAAGTAAGTATTACTATTATTTCTTCTTTTATCTCAAGTCACAATTATTTGTCTAGGTTCCGGAGTCTTCTTTTATGATACTTGTAATACTTTATCTAGACTTATGCAAAAATGAAATTCAATATAAAAAAAACAGTACCATCTAGATTGAAATTTTTAATCTTTAAATTAATAAATGTTTGTGAAATTACAAATTATATACGCCAAAAGATTTTGAAAGATAAATACATAATGTGCTAACTAATTCATCCATTTCAATAATTAATTTTCACTTTTGACTTATGAAATAACAGTACAATGTACAGAGTATCATTCTTATTTGAATAATTGCTACGGCGGTTGATGGGTGGCGCCTAAACGGGCTGACCAAAGCCAGTAAGAATTTAGAAAATGTTTAGGGGATGATAACGTCATTATCATTTAGTTTAATGTCATTTAAATACGGAGTATAAGCTAATTATTTGAATATTGACGTATTATATTATTCACATTTTTAATTTAAGTAACATTAGTAAAGAAGGTATCGAATTTATCATTACCTAATATTTATAGAGGTTTCATATTCGGTATATATAACAAGACATTATAACTCCAAAAGGTTCAAATAAATGTATGCAATATTGCTCCAATATCATACAAAGAAAAGAAGAGGGCCGTGTATGAAAATTGTTATTGAATGATAAGTGGACGATCAAATTTTTCTGGAAAAAAATTCGTAATATAAAAAGATAAACAAATAAATAAGAAATAGATTTACAAATGATGGAGGGACTTCTTCTAACTTAATGTGAGTTGAGAGACTAAGAAATGATACTTCATCCATATCCAAATACAACACTTCACTATTTGACCGTCCGTATTCATGAACGAGGAGAATATTCGATATTTCTTACAATATACTTGTATAAGCGAAGTATAGTTACGTGTGATCTTGTTTGATTCATCTTCGGAAATACAATTAGAATATCAAAACATGTATATTTTCTTATGAAATAAAATTAGAGATATTTCCGTTATAATTTTGCATTAACAGGTGTGTAAAGTGGAAGAGTTGTATTTGCGTCTCATTGTAGACAGCTTGACCCTCTCACATAATGTAAGTGGGAGGGTAAGTGGGGTATACATTTCTTACCCACTTACATTTTGTGAGATAAAACTATTTGTTTTAACTTTAGACGAATAATGTCAGTCTACAATCAGAATTTGTGTTGAATATGAAGGGTAGAAGTAGATGGAAAGGAGCAGGGAAAACCATGTCGTACATTGAGCAACCCAATAGAGTTAAAGTAGACACGGCCTATGCAAATAGCGTAGGCGTGGTAAATTCTGCAACAAAACACCAAAGCATACTAATCATACGTAATACTCTACTCCGTAACCTACAGATCCAACACAAGTCTACCCATGCTTAAATCTCCTCCCAAACAATACAATAAGATTATTTTGAAACGTTAAATATTATTTTTCACCGGTTAACCTTTTTAAAAGACATTTTTCTTAATAAAACCGTGTTATATATACTTCCTTCTATTTTCACCAAAGGTTACATTGACTTTATCATCACACTTGTCGATGTGCATTTTGCAACATGAATGTCTTTACTTACACATTATTAAAGATTACAAAAAAAAATGATATTCTTAAAGCATTCATGACTTTATTATACAATATTAATAGGTATAAATAATACCAAAAGATTCTATATAACTAGACCTGTCAAACGGGTCGGGTCAGATACTGGTCGAGTCATACGGGTTACGGGTCGAGTTATGGTCAAAATACGAGGGTTACGGGTCGAGTTAGGGTCAAAATACGAGGGTTACGGGTCGAGTTAGGGTCAAAATACGGGTCAAAAAATAACTTCTAACGTCTTTTTTTATCTATTTTTTTAATTAAAAAATAATTTTTAAAAACGTAAAACATATTTAAAATTAATATTTTAATCATATTCAACGTTTAGATTAGTTATATTGACATAATTATTAAATTAAAGTTTTTTTAATAATTATTTTATTATTAAGTATTATAAAGGTTATATAAAATTGATTTTTTAGTTGTGTTTGTAACGTTTAATAATAAAAATATTTTTTTAACTATTTTTTTCAAATATAATATATAAATATTAATATATTAATAAAAAAATTATTTATCTTTGACCCAACGGGTCGACCCGTTTGGGTCGAGTCTTGACCCTAAAATAACGGGTCATTTCGGATTCGGGTCAAACGGGTCACAGGTCAAAAAACCGGGTTTGTAACCCTAAAAACGGGTCGGGCGGGTCAGGTTTCAGGTCGGGTCAAGTTTTTGACAGGTTTATTAATATAACTACTATATTTTGTAACTTTCAGTGTGGATATGTGGGAGTATTAATAATTATTCGAATTCAAAAACTTTGATCGTTAAGTCTTCTTTGTGATGGGTTAAATATCATCCACATATATGGAAAATACAAAAATTCGAGTACCTACAGAATCACAAATAATTTATCTTTATTTATTTATGTGGATTTTATTTAACTCGTTAGTCCGTTACAAACTTGTAACTCATAGTATCCGGCACAAATAAGGTCTCACAGGTGAAATTGATATCTACTAGGACGGAGAAATGTAGTGATGAGTCTAAACTGTTTATGCAGGGTCTACATATGAAAGGTGTATGTAGGGGGGCACACCAAGCACGCACAATTCACAAATGCACAATACCCATAAACAATTCCTCCAACTTTTATTTCATTCCTTTTTTTATTATTCTTTTTGTTACTATTTTCTCTTTCTAGGGTATAAATCGTCAAAATCCCAAACCCTAGGGTTTTTAATTTATTACGGAGTATTATTTACTTTGTAGTAGTAGGTTCTTGAACAAAGAGATAAAATTAAATTCATAGAGTAATTGAGTATATATTGTGTATGCATGACTGATTATTTCCTTTCACGTCATTCAGTAGATTTGAACAAGCCAAGGTCAACTATGCAGGCTAAAGGAGAAAGTAAAAGGTTAAAACAAATGCCTAAACACGACAACCAAATTCGGCTTTGCTTTTTTACTACTTTTGCCTAACTTGAGTTGAAATATTCACTCTTTATTTTATTCTAAGAATTTATTAAGGACAATTGTAAATGTGTAAATGCAAACATTTTTTTAAGAACAGTCATACTTGTCACCGTCATAAGTTTGTGATTTCTTACAACTCCTTTTCTACTTCCTTTTCCATTTGCTTTTTGTGAGACGTCACAAGCTTGTGACTGAATAGTACCGTCACAAATGAAAATTTGTGTTTTTTGTATTAAGTTCCTGAGCCGATTCATAATACTTACTCTGTAGTCGATTCTATTGATTTCTTTATATTTTGGGCAAATGTTAACACTGGCAGAGCCAAGATTTACAATTGGAGGCGAACAAGTAACGATATAACGTAAATTTGAAAAAAATCTGAAATTTGAACTAGGATTTTCGAAATTTTCTTTGGTCAGCGGGGGCGAGCGCTTCTGCTAGCCTTCTAAATAGACCATTGGATATTAAGGAGAGGTCAAAACAAGTGAAATAGGGAAGCATTTAGCAATTAAGCGACTTTATTATCTCCAAATCAAGTCATTTAAAAAGATTCCAAGTGACTAAAATAAAAACGCAAGGAATCAAATAAAACAACCCAAAATGAAATATGTAAATAACTCAATGGTATAAGAAAATATTAAATATCAGTAATTATTATCTTATTTCACTTTATAGTAGTTAAGTACTCTTCTATTTTCTTTAATTTCTTCTACTTTTTCTTTTTTACAACAGTTCTTTGATACGGAGCATCTTATACGGTACTATTTTGGTACTTCCTTCATCCCGGTCATTTGTTGTTCTTTGTTTTTGGCACAAAGATCAAGGAAAGAGGAAGGAGTCAATTATAAGATGATAAATAGACTAAATTGAATATGAAAGATCAAATTACTTATCAAATGCAATCTTAAAATAGAACGGACAACAATTCATTAAGACACCCAAAAATGGAAAAGGACAACAAATGACCGGGACAGGGGCGTATTTCATTTCTTTCACATGTACTGATGTACATAACCTACCTACTCTATTTTTCTTTAGTTTTTCCCCTAAAAAACTATGTCATTTTAAGGTGTAAATTATCAAAGAAATGAAGGGACTAAACTCAGTACAAAGGTTTAAGAAAAAAAGATTTCTAGTGGAGTCAAAACAAGTAATTGGTTGTGTTTGTTTTATTTTGACATATTCGTTTTAGGCAGGGTCAGATTTAGCGAGGGCTAGCAATTAAGAATGTTCGTTCCCACTAGTAAAAAAGAAATTCGGAAAATTTATTACGCTATACTATTACTTGTTTTCCCTCGCTTAAATATTATCGTCTCCTAACCGTAAAGCATGACTCCACCGGCGATATAAATATTCAAAATAAATGTGTTGACTAATCAACCAGTAAATGATTTAAAAAAGTGCACGTAAGAGTTAGGAACGATTTTAAAAAGTGTGTGGTTGAAAAAATGGCAAAATGAGAGAATTAGGAAAAGGTATATGATCGCCGGGAGCCGTAATTAGCAGCCAATCTGCATGGGAATTCTACGTACGTATAATATATATACGGTCAAGCCCTACATTTGTGTTATTAGTCAATTATTCCACCACTTTTTAAATGCCTTATTTGACAATAATTAACTTCTTTTGGTACCATTCCTCAATTCATCAACCGAATGTTCCTACTTGAAACTTATTTTATATAACATCGATATATTATATTCCGTACAATTTATAATCATACAATAATACTCCGTAGTTCGTATCTATTTAAAATACAGATAAGTTAGATTTTGAAATAGCTATTTATTTTAATTATTTTTAATATTTCGAAAACCAATGTTTGACAATCAGTATCGTTTATTTATTAATAATATTATGTTTAAGATAATTACTACGTATATAGTCGTCTGGATTTTAGCTGAATAAAATATACTCGGTCATGACCAATTTTGGTTATTTGAAAATCAATACAAAGTTTACAATTAGGTATCCACTTTCCCATTAGTCATTTTGTTTACTTATTTCACATATGAGTGTCTCATTTATTTATTAAAGTTTCTATTTACGTAGGACTTTTATTATGGTTAATTTTATGATCGTACACGTTCATTATGTCCACGTATCATTCACCATAAATGTTCTCGTTTCCTTTCCTTGTTTTTTCGGATTAAAATCAAAGATAAACAAATAACCGGAAAGGAGAGGGAGTACCATGATGTAACCCAAATAAATAAAACTAGTAGATTAAGTCATTGAAGGATAGAATTATTTTAATAAAACGTGTGGTTAATCCAAATTCCAGCCGTCTCAATTTCTTACGTATTTAGGGAAGAACATGTGCAATCGAAGAATAAAAGAGGGAATTACAATTTACAAAATTACATAAAGGCAAGTAGGAGTAGGGCCAACTTTTATTGACTTGTAATACCAAAAAGTAAGAATTTGGTAAGTAGAAAAGACAATGGGGAATTCGGAATATTTGGATTTAATAAGGGTAAGATTATTGGTAGTTTTGAAATTAGACTTTAGTAAGTCTTAAATAAGACTACCAATAATTTACAAAAGTCTTGACAAAGTCTTAAGTTGAGTCTTGGAAATCCAAGACTCAACTTAAGACTTTAGGTGAGTTTTGACCCCACCATGGGTGGAAAGTATTCAATTAATGGATATCATGTGACATTTTTTTTTGAAAAAAAAAAGTATGTGAAGTGGAAAGTAGAAAAGTAGAGTTTGAGGTGAGTCTTACGGATAATGTATAAAGTCTGAGGTAAGTCTGAACAATAAAGAAATAATAAAAGTTAGTGGAAAGCTGATGTGGCAGAGTCTTAAGACTTTG
>VHZZ01006828.1:0-28624 GCA_009801015.1 Silene noctiflora | reverse complement strand
TTTCCTCTCTCCTCTATTTGGGCATTTTGTCTCACAAAATGGTACCCGTCTTCTCATTTGTGACGGATACCTTCCGTCACAAATGAGAATTTGCCATCCCAGAATTCCTTTGCTAACGAACATAAGCTACCTAGTTGCTTCTAGAATGACTATTATTAGAAGAAAGAAATTCAAAGGATTAGGTACAATCTCCAAAACTGATAGTCTTTATAACTTTCTCTACTAATAAACAACGATACGGAGTAACGATACGAAATTTCTAAAAATCGCCTCCTCAATTACTCATCTCGCCCCTAAAATTTCTTATTTATTCCAGTTTTGCCCCTCCCTATAATATATTTACTTAAAGTTTCTTTTATATATTCTATTAAAACCGCTTCAAAAATTTAAGACCGTCTCGGTTTTTGAAAATCTTATCGTTTCGGATTTAGAAAATCTTATCCTCTCGGTATTTGAAAATCTTATCGTCTCGGTTTAGAAAAAATTATGTCGTCTCAAAATTAGTACTTCCCATCCTAAAATTACAAAATATGAAATTAAATCAAACGTACAATTACAAACTTAATACTAATTGAAACGTAATATTACACGAATTTGATATATATACGTAATATTACAAATTTAATACTAATTTTTTTTTATAAAAAAAACATTTAAAAAAAATACAGTTTCGTTTGAAATACACGAAAAATACCCAGCAAATTCGTGTAAAATACAGGAAATCAGCCAGAAAATTTCGTGTAAGATACACGAAATTGCCCAGCCAATTTCACATATTTCACATGAAATGTACCTGGATGTTTCGTGTGATTCCCACGAAATATGCTTGTTGGTTTCGTGCAATTCAAACATGTGTATCTTCATCTTCCCCATTTCGCATTTCTGATTTTTTTTTCTTTTTTTTTTTAAAGCCAATATTCAAACGCGATTTCCGGGTTTTTCCTACAATCGAATCCTAATTTGGCTCTAYTCATCATATTACTAAACCTAAATCAACCTAAAAGCTAAAGTATACTAATAAAGAAATGGGAAAATTGAAGTAGTTTGGAAGGATTGAAGATGATTTCCGTTTGAATCTCGAAGCGGTTTTTGTATTCGTTGTTATTGATGAAGCGGTTTCGATTTTTGAAAAAAAAAATTATTGTAATGAAAAATAAAGTGTTGTTGGGAGATTTGATGGATTTTTATAAAATTTTGAATTTGAAAAGCTAACACGTTTTTGAAGTTGTTTTAATAAAATACGAAAACTAAAGTCGAAATAATAAACAAACAAAAGATTTTAGCAAGGGCAAAAAGATCATTAATAAGGGCGAGATGAGTAAAATTATGAGCGGTCTTTAGCAAACCCGGTTAAATACGCCCTCACTGTACGTCTGTATGTATAGAACACACATTTTTTTAGTTCTTAGGCATCTATCTTTTGTTTCATCTACGGTCTACGAAGTACCATTTATACTTAACAGGCAGTTTTATTGCTTAAGAATAAATATTGTTATTTTAAATAAGAATTTGTGGAATATTTAGAAAAAAATGTTTCAAAGCCTTTATCGGATTATTCATATCCCCTTATTCCTTCCGTTATTCCATTCCATTTTCCTCAAATTAAAATTCAAACACGAAACACTTTGTGGATTTGTGACATGGATCGGAAGAATTATATATATGTTACATCCGTGATCTGCCATATAAATTATAAAACAAAAGCAAAAAAAATAACTAAAGAAGAGACTATAACGGGCATACAAAATTAATCTTCTATAAAACGGTTTTACGATAATACAATGATATATATATACTGTCTATATTGCACAAATTTGTTTTTTAATCAATTATAAATAGCAGTAACGCCAAATAAAAGTCATGCTTTGTCGTCTTGACATGCAATCGTTGGCCCAAAATTTCATTCAAATATGCTCTACATAATTTTTGTATTAAGATAAAGGAAAATGGAACTAATTTTTGCATTGTTGCATTGACTACTAGTCTATGAACACAAACTACTCACAATTATTATTTTGAAATTAGGAGATCGACTGAGGATTGCAGATATAGTGAAAATTTTAGAAAAATGAAATAAACAAGACCCAAGTGGGAAAAAATCACAAATAATCTGAATACCTAAACTAACATTTAGTTAGATAACAACAGTAAACGACCTTATTTATGTCGAGGATAAGTGGAATCTTGATTGCTGCTAGGTAGAGGTGACTAAATGAACGGGTTGACCCGCCGTGACCCGCCTCTCGGACTAGTTTTGACCCGGCCCAACGAGGCCCGTACCATACACAGGCTGGGTTCGGGCTCAATATTTCCAGACCGGCCCGCCATTTTAGCAAAAAAAGGAAAATTTTTTTCGAGGCTCGCCAGCTCAGGCCGACCAAGCACGCCTATTCCTAAGGGCCAGTTCAGGGCCTAGCCAAGAGAGCTCGGCCCGACCCTGGGTCACCTCGAACACGGCCCGAGTACACCACTAGTGCACAAAATCAATAGTTTAAACCTCAGCCTCCTTATCATTGAGTCCAAAATCCGTCATTGTGATTTGGCTCTCTTTTAAGTCGACGAATGAGTAAAAGTATTTACCCAGAAGGGCGGGTCACGTGTTTAAATTTGATGCCATGATTACTGCTATGTACTCAAGTATTGCAAGTACATCCTCGAAAAAAAACAAAAGAAAAGTAAGAAACAGAGTTTGGAAAAAATAAAATCCGACAAAATGGATGGTAGTATAAATTAAAGTAGTACTCGAGAAACGAATAATTAAAAGAGTGGGGAAAGTGACAATACAATGACATATACCCTCTATAATTCTCTCCATGTAATGCTTCAGCTACTATTATTATTCAGTAATATTTTTAGAATTTGAAGATTTCTCCATAACAAAAACAAGTGTTTTGGTCCCAGTTATAGAAAAAAGGAGTTTTATTCTACCACCAGGCACCAACAACTCTGAATTTTAATTGTTTGTTTGTTTGTTTGTTTGTTTCCATCATCAACTTCTGTCCAAATTTATGTACATGTGGGGTGTCTTGTTTAGGCATCCCCACTATGTTTTCTCTTTTCCTAATTTAATCTTTACATCTTTCTCTACTCTTAGCTCCTCGATCTTCTTTGTGTTTATGGCTTTGTCACAATCAGTTTATTATCTACAATTACAACATTAATTCAGGGTACTTCTTAAAATAAAGTTCTTCCTTTTTATATTATCTACAATGGAAAAACTTTAAATAAAGTTCTTAAGAGCATTGGTAATGGACAAACTCAAATAAATATATGTATTCATTGGTCAATGTTATTTTGATTTCAGCAAAAACTTAGTTCTTATTTTCAAACCAAACCAAGTTTGTCAAATAAAGGATAACTTTTTGACACAATGGACAAACTCATCCAAATAAAGTTCTTGTGACAAACTCAACTACCCAAGAATAAAAACTAACCATTGTAATTGCTCTTAATGGTTCTTGTGTTGAACACAGCAAGATTATTTCTCAATGGCAAACCAAAATTTGCCAACGACTTAGTTAATGGAGTCTTTGCAAACCTGTCAAACGGGTCGAGTAGTTTCGGGTTTGGTATAATAAGGATAGAGTGTATTTTGGGTCGGGTAAAATATTGTTCAAGTTTATACGGTTTTGGGTCGAGTTCGGGTAAAAAAATGGGTCGATCGACAACTTTTTCTGGCAATTTTATAAAATTCTTTTGTGACGTAATGCCTACCATGTATTAGTTGTCTCCTCCTACTCGTCTTAGCAATCTTAATTGTCATCATTCTCGCCATTACCACCACCAACCATAATTATCTTCATAACTCACAGAGTACAAAAGTGAGGCTCAAATAAGATTACAACATGACACTGATGACGTGGTATGCGGTTTGACATGGTAAGGTAGGTGGCATTGTTGACGCGACATCGGTTTTAAACTCATGATGTGGCAATGTGGACTTGGATAGCACGCGGTTCAAGGTGATGAGGTGACTGTGCTGACGTGGAATGCGGTTCGACGTAATACAGTAAGAGTGATGACATGGCACACACTTTGAGAAGATGAGGTTGCATGTGGTTCGAGGTGATGGTCAATAACGTGGCAATGTTGACTTGAATAAGACACGGTCCAAAGTGGTGAGGTGGGCTGACTTGGAATGCAGTTCGACGTAATATGATGAGAGTAATAGCATAACACTCACGTCAAGACGATGAGGCGGCATGTGGTTCAAGTTGATGACGTGGCAATGTTGACTTGGATAACATGCGGTCTGAGGTAAGGTGGCAAAACTGATCTTGAATGTGGTTCGACGTAATACGGTGGGAATGATGGCGTGACACACACTTCGAAATGATGAGGTGGCATGTGATTCGAGGTGATTACTTGGCAATGTTGACTTGTATAGCACGCGGTCCGAGGTGATGAGGTGACAATGGTGGCTTGGAATGCAATTCGACGTGATACGATAAGAGTGATGCTGTGGCACACACTTCGAGATGATGAGGTGACATGTGGTTCGAGGTGATGATGTGACATATATACATATTTTTCTTCAAAATGTTATAAGTCAATACCTATTTTGACATAGTGTATTTTAAAAAAGATATATTCTCTTGACCCAGCGGTCAACCTGCTACGGGTCGGATTTTGACCCGCTGTTTACGGGTCAAAACGGGTTCGGATTAAAAAAATCGGGTTATTTACGGGTCGGGTCTGGTTAAGTTTTGACAGGTCTAAACATTTCGAATAATTGATGTTTTATGTAGCTAAATACAGAGTACGTCAGTTTTAGATATATTTCACTAGCTACTCGGACAAGTTTCGACCATCAATAATGAGATATTGGGAAGAAGAAAGACCGAGTATGTTAATTGTGTGAACAAATATCAATTAATAGGTCTGACTTAGAACGAAGATATCCGTTTTATCAATTAATATATCTTACGACCAACAACTTGTTTTGTCATTTGATATCTATTTACTCCGTTTTAAGATTTAAAACGAATATTTATGTCTTAAACCAGAATATGTGAATATCAATCAAGACAATGAACATAAGAAAGACAAAGTAGTTGTGTACTTAATATAAAGAAAGTACCTTAATGTGCATGAATCAACCCCAACCCTCCACAGTCCACACCATGCAATGAGCTCTAATTTTATCATTTGCACTTAGAAAATTCACCTTTTTCCAACTCACAAATAAAGATTACATTTATTGCTTCCTAAAAAGTTTGACAAAACCAAATTTAAGTTCAGAAAACAAGTAAGAATAAATTGAACAATAATAGATGAATGGTCCTATTCTTACTGACTATTGTTGGGTCCAACTGTCCAATACACTCAAGTCTACTCTCAATACTCCTTTTATTTTTCAACACCATAATGAGTAATTACTGCCATCCTACTCAATTTTTGTACAAATTATCAACCCAATGCCACCGTATTTATGAAGAATGAAAAAGTCTATTGTAAATCCGCTTTATAACACTTTAGTGTAAAATCGTTTTTTATTTACCAAAAAATAGGTATACAAAATAACTTGGTAACTACTTTCATAACGGCATTAATGTAAAAATTTAAAAAAAAAAAAATTACAATAAAGTTAACGAGGAATTGTCTTACACAAGTTTTTGTGTGATATAAACCTATTTGAAGACAAATAATCTCCCTAAATATTAAGAGAATAAAAACTATGAAAAGTTTCCCCCCAAAGTGTACTTACTTAAATAAGGAAATAAATAAATTTTTCTTTCATTAAACCATTATCCTTACATTAAACTATAATCTTTTCATTAAACTCTAAAATATAATCTCTTTTTAATTGAAATAAAATATGGTTTGAGATAGAAAACAAAATCATTAAAATACACATTTCATGACATAACCCAATTATTTCAATTTGTTTTGTCGATCAATTTTTTTTAATCAAATCAAAATGAAATGAGGTGAAAAGAAATTAATGTCAATTTATTTTGAATAAAAATTCAATTAACAACTATTATCTTATCTGATTTTAGTAATAATGTCATCAGTTAATGTTGATGTTTTAAGTGAATGCAGTAATATAATATTATTTTTAAAAATAATGTTGACAAAATATTTTGAGTAAACATAATAATCTTATTTGGGTTAAAACTATTGAAGTTTCTCTTTTCCAATTTTTAATATGAAATATTATCAATAGTTATTTTATTATTAAATTTCTAATGGAGTTAAATAAACAACAATTTGATTGTTATAATCTCTAACACTCTCATCTGAAAAACTGTACAGGAAATACACTAATAGTAATTGAATAACCGGCGAGTCTTTTGGGGTGAATAGGGTCAGCTGATATTTTGATGCTGGAGCTAACTAAATTTTAATTTAGTATAAACTATTTCTGTCTTTATAATCCTCTTCATAGCCATTCTATTACAATTTGAACAATTTTCATACCGAGACAGTGCCCAGTGGTTCATCGGCGACTCAGCTGCCTCTAAATTATCTATATTCTACATCCCTTACAAAGAACGGCCCATCAAAACATACCGAGACAGTCGTTCATCGGCCCACAAAAGTTCATGACCTTTCAGGGGGGATGGCTACAACACATTCGAAGCTCTGGCAATGACAGGCATCACTACCACCAGTCCAACCACCACGTCATTCGAGTCTCTCAAATACTTTCATGTAGTACACAGCTTTACCATTATATAGTACACGTATTTTATTTTTGGTATTGCTCAAGACTCGAGAGAACTTCCAAAGCGCGTTGGGTAACTTCAGGGCACCGGAGAGTTAGAAATCAACCTCATGATCAATTGTTAAGGAAAAAAAGGTGAAAATTAACGAAATTTTTTTGCTTTATTCGATCATAATTTTAATAGCTAAAATAAGAGCCTTTCACAAAATGAAAATAGGCAAAAACAAACACTGACGAAGTAAAAGTTAAAGAGCAACACTTGAGGTGGAGACTAGTTTATAATGATCATCAAGAGCAACAAATTCAAGTACAGACGTTAAACACGTAATTATTGCAACCTGGATTGAAAGGAAACAAAGAAGTGTCTTGACTTAAATCAAAGTCTGGTCTGGGAACAATTCCAAGCAACACGGAAAATACAACTCCTGCCATGACAATGGCGGCAACCGAGCCACCTGTTCAGAAGAAAATATCCATGGTTAGCTGAAATACTAACATGATAGTAACTAGAACCATATGAACCAAACTAAACTAATGCAATTGAAGGGCATTCCCTCATGGCGAGTTAAGCAGGGTCAGAAGTGCGCAACCTTATTGACCACATAGAGAATGGTTCCAACTTCCAAATGACAATTGAGTCGCTAATTGCATCAACCAGTTGCTACTTTACACCAATACCACAAGCATAGACAGTAAGCGACCCATTTTACTTAATTCCAGCATGTACAAAAGACAAGCTACAAACAATATTTCTGGATAAGGTTTAGCATATGAACTTTTCAAGAGGAACAAATGTCCAAATCCCACATTTTTCCAGAGTGTGTTCCACAACTATACAATAGGCTGCATAACTACAACCCAGTCAAAATCAGCAGAAAATGTCACAGACATCTCCACTTTCGCCAACTGGCGAAAGAAACAAGTGGTTTTAACGAATTGCTATGTAACTTAACATGTGTTAATGTAACGATATTTTTCTAACAAATACTCTGCTCATATCATATCAGAACAACTAACAGGCCTTGACTAGGCACCAGCAGTAGTTAATGCAAGACAATTTTCTAGTTTTTAATACAGTTCGTAAGAGGGCTTAATTAGATACCAGCACTTGCAATTTTACTGGTAAAGTTCTCATCTCTGAAATTTGAAGTGACCGACTTCATACCCTATTGTGACTTTTGAGAAGAAACTCAAGTGAACTGACAGGAGGCAGCCACGATGGACTGTTCCAATCTAGTTAGAAATTTCATCCTAGAGCAGACCTACTTACACTTGCTACCTCTGTTGTAACAGACAATACCAAAAGTCAGAATTGATTGTTAATTTGTTACTCAGAAATTACCCTTCATTCCTTGGCATCAATATACCTTTAAAAAATTTCCGAAATATCCTAGCCAAACAAAAGTTCATATTAAGATTTCTGAATTTTGCTGAATTGTCCTGACTCCTGAGTATAACTGACATTTACGAAATTTCCAGATATTTACCTTGCTTTCATAGATGTTACTGAAATTCCGAAAACTAAGGAAAAAAAGGGAGGCATACAGACTCTTATTAATACTCTACAGTTTTTTTATTTTTTTATTTGACACCAAGTCTCAAGACTCTCAATCTGTCAACTCTCAAGAGAACCTCGCCATTAAAGTATGAGGTCAAGTTCCATAATAATTTGAGACTGCCTTGTACCAAGAGATCACTAAAGAAACCTACCATAACTAAATATACTCCAGCATTACCAAATGTTTGAACTATCTCTGTTCGAATCTTCCACTCCTTCCGGAAGCACCATCGCACACTATTTCAATGCCTGAAATGATAAGCTGCCACGATTATAGTCCCTCCTCTCCTCTATCCTTGTTAACATGCACCCTCAGTCCCTCCTTCCCTTCCTTTTTCTCCCCGGGTTAGCCTTCCATTCTCGGTGGCCATATTGACCATCACCACATGTTGGCAATCCCTCGACACAATCTCTGGGATAGTGAGATGGCACACACTATGTTGAAAAGACAAGATAATGGAGTAGTTAATGATAGGAGAATCTGAGAGACTGATAATAGCAGGAACTAGATCAATTATATATGGAGTAAGGGTGTGGTTATAAATTAATGAATCCACTTCATCAATGTTTGGAGCAACTATATAATAAAAGATGGGTTTTTTCCTATAAGAGAGATAATATTAATTTAGGGACATCAAGGGAGTTGAAACTTGAAAGAGATAGAGGTGGCGCCCTTCTACAAAAAGACACAATGGAGGTGACGACTATATGCAAAAAAAGACACCCTAAATATGACGCCCATATACAAAATGAGAGAGTTGAAACTTGAAAGCACTAAACTGGCGAATATGAAACATATGATTCGGATATAATGAAATCATATCAGGCCCGTTACGTTGCCTGCTTGAGCTGGTATCATAACTCACTAAACCCAAAGCAAATGTCAGTAGAGTCTCAACTCTCAAGTGTTCCATAAATGGAGAGATAAGGGGTAAAAAGTATGCAATCTTACCCATGTGTTAGCAATATAGTGTCTCAAAATAACCCATAAAGATATTATTAACGAATTGCATAGAATGGTGCTCGGTCAGAAAAAAAAGTGCTAGTCTTGTAACGACCCCCCATTGTAGTATTTATGTCACCCTTACCCATATGCTTGAGTAACATACAAGAAACAGTGGTGATCCTAGGAAACCTACATTAGCTTATACTTATTACTACCGAAGTCTTGTACTTCCCAGGAGGCTGAGGCTAGATTGGCTGTCAACCAGGTGAAGCTGCTTCACACATGGCAGTTCCAGAGATACGATGTTGAATGTTCTTTATCTAAAGCCAAATGCATCTTATATATCCCTTTCAAAAATCAGATGGTGCATCATTAGATGCAACCATATCTCGACAGTCCTTGGATATGTTTTGGCAAAACCTTTTAAAGCCGATGGTATGTGTCATTCTTAAGAGACAATTCAAGAGAGTAAAGGTCACGACCTATGTTATTTTGACACTTCAGTTGAACTCCGTGTTGCATGTTCAACACGCATTCATATTGGACACTTCAGTTGAACTCCGTGATGCACTTTTGCCATTTGCAGTGGTAATGGATCACTTGGAAACAGAATCGCACAAGGGTTTACAATTTTCAATGTGTTAAGTGGCATGATGTACATCGTCCAAAGTCTGAGTCTGACGGTGGTCTTGGTGGCATGATGTATACTTTTATCATTTTATGTCATCCAAGTCGTTGCATATTAACCTTAGCTCTCTTTAAATATATGATTACTGGCTTGAGAGCTAATTCTTTTCCCTGTCATTTTCGCCCCAGGAGTCTTTGTACATGAGCAGCAGTGCATCACCCCTTTGGTGTCCTTTCATCTATATCCCCTATTACTTAATCGAAAAATGTTCCTAACTACTTGTGCCATTTTATATTGGAAAGAAAGTAAGACTTAGAGGCAATATTTAAGTTTAACAATTACGAATATAGGTCCAAAAACCCGTTTTAGAGTGGAGATAGTAGAAAAGCTACATTACTCCCAGGTCTTGTACTGATAGGGAATCAACTAACTAACTGTGGAAGTAATGTTCAACCAAGTCAGTTCCTCTCACTAATGTAGACACAACTAATTTGGACTTCTGTTTTGCCTTGCGTGTCTTATATACTGTCTCCATACAGGGTTTAGACCTTCGCCTTTCTCCAAGAAAAGAACAAGCATGAAAGACATACGCACATACAAACATCTGACACAATCCTCCTCCTCCTTATGACTGGGAGAAACAAAGATGGAGATCTATTCTCCAATCACAACACTATCAAAACTCAAACAAAGATGACACATTTATACGAGCAAAATCAATATTTTCAGCAGCTTGAATCATTAAGAAACATAACACGACAGCAGAATCATTGAACAAACGTATACATGAAACAACAAGAGAAACGATACCGCCTCCATTTATCAAAAAGTAACACGATGAACAACAACATTACCCCAATGCCTGAATGGCTCCCGGAAATTTTGGGGTAGAAGTCGGATGTATGCAGCTTAACCATGTGTTATCAACACAAAGAGGTTGTTTCCGACCCAAGATGAAAAATGCATCGAGAACTGCATCTAAGGACTGTTACTTCACAATAGAATGAAGGGCAACCACTTTAGTGAGTCATTTTGCTTATTCCATCATAATCCATAACCCAAAAGTAACAAGTCTTTGATTCCATTGAAAATGGAAACAAGCAAGATGAACAATACCCACATAAAATAATCTACAGCTTAAACAAAATATGTATCAGACCAAACAAATACTCCCTCCGTCGCAATCGTTTGTTTAGCTTTGATTAAAATACTCCTCATAAAGAATATGAAAGGTAAACAAATGACAGAGACAAATGGAGTAACAATAAACTATAACTAATCCCATAACCAACAAACCAACATAACAAATCAATCACAATAGCCTAACAAAACCGGGAAAACAGATATATCCAAGCACATATACATCAAAACCCTAGAAAACAAATACACAAAAGGGGCCAATCAGGCAATTATCCGTCAAATTAACGATCAATCAAAAATCCCAAAAATCATCAAAAACAAAAACATCCCAGAAAAATTCAACAGATATCACAAGATAAAAAGAGAGAATTACCGTAAAAATCAAGCATTAGCAGTCTTAGCAACAAGAGGAATAGATTGACCCTGAGATTGTTGCTGTTGTTGTTGTTCTTTGATCTTCTGCATCTGAAGCATACGCTCCATAACAAGCTCATACTCACACTTTTCATAAACATGGCGTTCATTCTCGCACTTCCATGGAAGGTAAAACTCCGATTGCCTGCATTTGTTGAGAGGGATTAAAAGATGGGCACATTGGTCTCTGTATGCTAATGGAACCTTGTTTTCCACCATTTCTGATTGTGTTGCTATCATCTTCTTTGATGATCCTGAGACCTCCATTTTCGATGATCCTGTGGTTGATTGGTGCGGCTGATGTGATTCTTCAGTTGGTTGAGTTGGGTGGATTAATGGGTTGAATGCGAGATTTGGGAAGTTGGGGAACTATGGAGGGGTAGATTGGGTATAATTTACGGATGACAACTCGCGAGTGACTCGAGATCAGTTCGGCTAGATTTTGGCTCATGTAGGTTCGGTTTGAGCTCAAACTCGACTTAAGTCCTCCGTGACTTAACTGAACTGGTACAAGCTTGATTCAAAAACTCGCGACTGGCTCAATATTTTTTAATACCGCCATTTGATATTTAACCATTTTTTTGCACAAATTCTCATTTGTGATGGGTATATCTGTCACAAGTTTGCGACGGGTCAAGAACTACCCATGTAGGTATAGATAGGGTAAAAGCGGAGTGTCTAAAGAGTAGCAATATGGTTTTCTTATCTACCCACATGAATATTATCATATTACTTAACCCGCCGCAAACTTATGACGAATATGCCCGTCACAAGGGAGAATTTTTTTTTTTATTAAACGAGTTCAATTTTTTCATGGACTAGATAATATGGACTTTTTTATTCTTTGGATTTGGATTTGGAAAACTATGAGTTAGTATTCAAGCATTTAAACATTATAGTATGATTTTTTCTCTTCCTCCATACTAATCTAAACAAGAACCCGAGTGTAGGGTCGAACACGAGCCACACTTCGAATGTCGAGCCGAGCTCGAGTCCATGATTCTCGAGCTCAACGGGATTGTTTAGCTCGAGCGGAGTTATCCTGGGCTCACGCTAAACTCTTCTCGTTATCACCCCTAACACAATGGTAGTATGGTGCTCTTTCATGCATATATTTACTCAATGATGTAGTCCTTACATTGATATTCAAACACAACATTTCTTTTTTCTACACTATTTATGAACAAAGAGAATCTTTACAATTCTTTGCAATATATAAGAAAAAATATGGTCCTATGAGATTTTACTTGATTCACCTTTAAAAATAACAATATGAAACTTTTATAGTTTTTCGTCATGTAAAATTAAAGATATTTACAATGCAAATTGTACCATTAACAAGTACTCCATGTAAAAGTATATTATTGTGTTTGGATTTAAATGAAGGGAGTACATATTTGGCACTTTTACGATAATCATGTCCTTCCTCGTTCCTCCACTTTCCCTTAACTTTTCAACCCCTCCCCCAACCTATGTCGCCCTCCCTCACCGACAACAATTAGGTCTTCCTTAAGATGGATATATTTGTCTTAATAATAAAACGACTCCACTTGTATAGATGAGACAAACCTTTTGTTAGTTTCAAAAAATTTATGTTTTTGTTTTATGTATGATACTTGTCCCGTTTAAAGGTTAAGACGGATATACCTATTTTAAGTAAAAATTTATGCACCGACAAACCCTACATCCACCCATTCTCCATACTTCACCCCCTACTCCACCACATTGCCATTTAAAGTAAAATCCAATTCTTTACTCTGTTGCTCCTATAAGATCTATATAAAGGTGGCTACTGGGTAGGGCTAGTGCGAATCGGGTCAGACTAGGAAATTGGTTGGGTTGCGAGTTTGTGAGTGATCTGGGCCAGGCTGGGCTCCCTATTGTCTGGCTCAGGGCCGACCCTGACTCATGTAAAGTTTATTTTCTATCGGGCTTGGGTGGGGACTCTTTGGCAATAACCCAGTCCAGGTAGAAGGCTGGAACACCGACTGATCTCGACTCATGTAAGGTTTATTTTTTATCGGGCTTGGGTGGGGAATCTTTGGCAATAGCCCAGTCCAGGTAGAGGATAGTCTGGGCTAGAACACGACCCGGGAAAAAAATGCCCCAATGCTGCGAGCAAGGCCTTGCCGGACCGAGCTGGCCCTCACTTCTGACCAACTCTACGAGGTGGACTCTTATGTAATTCCCATGTCATTATAATTTTGTAAGTTCAGTATTTTTATAATGAAATCCAGATTCTATTCCATACGAGCAATACGTCTACTTACGTGACTACAGTGACTTGTAGAGGTGAAGTAACGTAAAAGAATCGAAGTGGGCCAGTAAAATGCGGTAAGTCGTATGTTGGTTAGATTCCTTAAGCAGAACGACTCCCTTCAAACTTCAAAACTGATCATTATTCATCGTCTTGGAACTCGGAATTCCCAATTTTATCCGCAGAAAAGCAAAGCCATTGCTGAAGCAAGAGCAATATGGGTACTCAAGAAGATTATCCTTTGCTCTTAGATGACGGCCTTTCTCAGGTGTTTTTCTTTTTCCATTCTACTTCTCTCTCCTTTGACTTTATTGGGTTATCATTGACTTTGATCAATAACGCCAAAGATTCAATCTTTATGGTGTATTATTGGTTGTAAGGTTGCCCTTTTGGTAATTTTGATCTGATGTTGTTTATTTTGATTGTACACTTATTTTATGATCTATGTTTGTATAAGGGTATTGATTGCAAGGTTGTTTGTGTTTCTAAGTCTCTAGCTTAAATTAATTCATCTGTATGTATATTGGAAATTGTGTTGAGAATTGCATTGAATATCGCGACAATGTGGGTGCCCTTTTGATTAAATTGGAGAAAAATAGTTGCCAATTCAAAAACTTGGGCAAGGAGTATGATGTTTAGCAGTCTGTTACTTCATATAGGTTTATGAATTATGATATGGGTAGTCTTTCGTACTAATTAAAGTTGCTGATATTCATATCATCAACAATTAGTCTCGTAAGACTGTTTTACACTAGTATTTGGGTAAATTGGATCCATTCTCAAGGAGATCATGACCCATTTAAGTAGAAAATTATGGTGACTGAAAGTTATGGTAGGTACTAGACTACTCTGTACTAGATACTCTTTTTGAAAGGGTATTTAGGTCAGTAGTGTGATTTTTACAAGAATACTTAGGCAAGAGCCTTACATAAGTATTTGTGGTTGTGAAAAGATAAGAATACCATGAACTTAAGTAGGTCGGCTTAAGTTTTGATCGCGCTTGTTGGTGTTTATTGGATTGACATTCATTTATGTGGGATTCAGTCCTAGCTTACACTAGGATCTAGAGTCGTAGTGAGACACGGGGGACTTGGGAGGGAACTTAGCTTGGTACTTGATGGTATACTCACTATTCACTATACTGCATACTGTATAGTCTCAAGTGCAGCAGAAGGTGTAAGCTGCATCATTAGAACCCGTGTCATTTGCCCGTAACTTGACCTGGAATTTCGGAAGGGCTGTTAAAGACTGATGCTTTGGTGGCGTTTCTTCAATCCTATAGCTGTGCACCCTCTGAGCTGATGTTTAGGTTGTCAGAGCATTTATGATATTTCCATCACTCAGCTGCAGGAAGTGTGCTAATGGTGTCATTCAAAGAGTTCTTTGGTTGAGATTTGAGAACTATCTCATCTTATACATTATCGTCCTAAACTCCTTTACCGAGAAAATAGGCATTTCAACTAGTAAGACTTGTGTTAGAGACTTAGAGTTACTAAACTCAGGCTAATCTTTATCTCATGTGCTGTGAAGGTTAGTGATGACCAATGTACTGGAGATGGATCTACCGATCTTCACGGGAATCCTGTCCGCAAGAGCAAAACCGGAAACTGGAAAGCATGTCCCTTCATTCTTGGTAAATGAGAATACTCTTCAGCGCCTCACGTCGATTGTCCATCACAAAAACTTTTATATTTTTAACATCTTTTTTACCTTTTTTGTTTGCAGGTACCGAATGTTGCGAGCGTCTTGCATATTATGGTATTGCAACTAATCTTGTCAGTTACCTGACCACCAAACTGCACGAAGGAAATGCTTATGCTGCAAGGAACGTTACCACCTGGTCAGGCACATGTTACCTTACACCACTTATTGGGGCTGTCTTAGCAGATGCATATTGGGGAAGATATTGGACTATTGCTGTCTTCTCCACGATTTACTTTATTGTAATTTCTGAATCTCTATCATCTTCTTCTCCCCCCCGCTTCCCTTTTTTTCTTAAGGCATCCTTCTGCTTGAGTTTTGCTTTAATTCTATCTAACCGATTGGTTGGTATTTTTTCTCTTTTGTATGTTCTGCTATGACTTGCACTGAATTCTACTGATTATATCAGCTGTTTTTTTTATTTTTTTTATTTATTTATTTATTTTTATTTATTTATTTATTTCAGTGGATACCTTATGCTTGGAATCTTTGAGTATTAATGTGTAGCCTAAGTCATAACTATTGTGATGATGTGATGGCCTTTAAGATGTGTTGCTTGACTCTTAACTCGTATTCGTGTGGTCTTGCTGACGTGATATTCCATGCAACCCGCCACCCGACACTTATGGCGGTTGTAGATATGATTCCATGACTCTGCAAAATATACTCTCTTTGTATGCCATAATACATGAGACACTTCACAGAAGTTTGGGTAAACATTGATTAATATGATGAATTTTTTTAGATAATTGACAATGATGGTGGCGCCTTGCTGCAAAAATTCTATTGGTTTCTCTGATGATAACTGTGATCTACCATACTCCCTCCATGTATTTATGTTGACCCCATTTTACTTTTGTGGTCGAGTGATGTTGCTCTTGACCTATATTTTCTTACAATATACATTAGTGACATGACTTCAGTTTTTTAAAATGATTATACAAAATCAGTTGCTTTGGTATAATAACAAGCATGAAGTTTATATTGTATCTCTACATATATCTGGAAAACTTAATCGTCAAAGTCGAAAGCACATGACCACTAAAGTCGGGGACAATAAGTTTTGGTAGGAGGTAGTAACACCTAGGAGAAATTCCCAATTCGACCCCCTTCCCATAATTCTTCCATTCTTCTCATCAGTCTAACGAGTGCTGTTATTACTGTAGGGAATGTGCACGTTGACTCTATCAGCTGCGGTACCTGCATTTATACCTGCTGAATGTGTGGGTTCAGTTTGCCCTTCTGCTACTCCGGCACAGTATGGAGTATTCTTTTTGGGTCTCTATCTAATAGCACTAGGAACTGGAGGGATTAAGCCTTGTGTTTCGTCGTTTGGTGCTGATCAGTTTGATGACACTGACTCGAATGAGAGGGTAAAGAAAGGGTCTTTCTTCAACTGGTTTTATTTCTCCATCAACATTGGTGCCTTTGTATCCAGCACTGTTATTGTTTGGATGCAAGAAAATGCGGGATGGGGTTTAGGCTTCGGAATTCCTGCAATATTCATGGGAATTGCTATTGCAAGTTTCTTTGCCGGGACTCCTCTTTATAGGTTTCAAAAACCTGGGGGAAGCCCGTTGACAAGAATGTGTCAGGTTGTCTTTGCGTCATTTAGAAAGTGGACCTTGGATGTCCCTCTTGATAGTAGTCTACTTTATGAAACACCAGACAAGCATTCAGCCATTGAGGGTAGCCGAAAGCTGGAGCACACCGAGGAATTAACGTAATTTTTGTCTGTTTATTAATTGCAATTTTATGTTTAGTCAACAAAGTGAGAAATTGTTTCAACTCAAGGTTACCAAAGTGGAATTAGCATAACCTTACGGCAGCAAAGTAGAATTAGCCTAAAACATGGAGAGTGAAATGGAAATATTCAGTTTATCTATCAGCAGTTTAGATCATAACCTAATTACCAACCTTCCTCTCCCCCAAATAGATGTTGTAATCATCTTCGTTTGTCTTTCTGGTGTAGGTGCTTGGATAAAGCCGCTATTGTGTCAGAAGCTGATAGGGAAGACGGGGATTTCTCGAACCCTTGGAGATTATGCACAGTGACACAAGTGGAGGAACTGAAGATCTTGATCAGGATGTTCCCTGTTTGGGCAACAGGGATCGTCTTCTCAGCCGTGTATGCTCAGATGTCAACCATGTTCGTCGAACAGGGAACAGTCATGGACAGAACAGTCGGGTCTTTCACGATTCCAGCAGCCTCCTTGTCAACATTTGACGTCATCAGTGTAATTTTTTGGGTCCCACTCTACGACAGTGTCCTCGTGCCTATTGCTAGAAAGTTCACTGGTAAGGAACGAGGATTCTCCGAGCTGCAGAGAATGGGTATTGGCCTCTTCATCTCTATCCTCTCAATGGTTGCCGCTGCTTTAGTCGAAATTAAAAGATTGCAGATTGCCAAGGACCTCGATTTGCTCGATAAAAATGTGGCTGTCCCCCTTAACATCTTCTGGCAAGTTCCTCAGTACTTTTTGGTAGGAGCAGCTGAGGTATTTACTTTTGTTGGGCAGCTAGAGTTCTTCTATGATCAGTCACCTGACGCCATGCGAAGTTTATGTAGCGCCTTGTCCCTCTTAACAACTTCTCTCGGGAATTACTTGAGCTCACTGATTGTGACGATTGTGACAGCTGTCACAACATCTGGTGGTAGTCCCGGGTGGATACCCGATAATCTGAACAACGGCCGCCTCGATAACTTTTTCTGGCTCTTGGCTGGACTAAGTTTCTTGAATATGGTGCTGTATGTTTTCTGTGCAAAGAAGTATAAACAAAAGAAGGCTTCATAACAAAGCCTGTTAAATGCTGTGCAGTCTTTGGTCTGATAGGGCTTACTGTTGGGCCTGTGAGGTTTACAATGTTGAATATATTCTTATCTTTCACCTCAAAGAAGTGAGGGTGTTTGTATTATATCTCAGACGGGCTCGTTTTATTTATTCCACTTCGATTCAAATCAATCTTTCTTTGTATAGGTTCATTTTTCTTATAAGTTTGACTGATTATTGGTCTCAAATATATTTTCCGTTAAATGGGTATTTTGCAAGTTAAGCTCCTTTTCCATTGATACAAATTTCACGATTTTTCAAATACAAAACCAGTAAAGAATTACTCTCCAGAGCATTTTTCGATTTTTTTTAACGCGGGTATGATCTGTTTATGCCTCCCCCTCAATCATGGGTCAAATTGCTAGAATTAGCCAAGGGCAGGCCAAACCGTAGCTGTCAGCTGAAGGTAGGACTGTAGGATTGACACCATATGGCGGTGATCTGATGAGTGCTGATGATGCATTATGTGTAGGCTTGCTGTCCTTTTCAAAGTTTTCTTTTTGTATTTTAAAAATGTGTAAAAAGTTGTTAGTATATTCCAAATTGGCACGTTGTTTCAGAAAAAAACATATCTACTTGAGTTTATAAAGCTATTGGTTCAAGACAAATATCTGGAAGACAACAAAAAGCAACCAATAGTACAGTGAGATTGAGAGGCAACATACTTGGCAAGATAGGGAGGCAAGTGAAGTAAAAAGATGAGCACTGATGATCAACAGATTTTACTTCTGGAAGACACTCTTCTGCAGGTCTATTCTCTTTGTCCATATCACTTGTTTACTGTCTTGCATACATTTTGGTTTGTCGTAATAGTGTAATACTGTCTTACTGTGTGAGACGATCTTTTAATATATAAAATCAATGTATTGATAGGTTTAAAGGGGCGTGTAATAACCAATAAAAAGGTCATATCACATTGTAAGACAATCTTATTCTATAATTTGTATAATTTCATACTCGGTACTTAATTTTTAGAAACTGTGCAAAGCAAAGATAAAATCATAGTGGGATAGAGAAATATGATATTCATTTTCTGGGCGTCATTGGTTTGGGATATTATAATCTGAATGATGCAGAAGTAGACTTTAATTGGATGGACTCATTAGTTTAAGAAAAGTCGGCATAAGTAAAGGACTAAAGGGTACTAATGTCTGGAGAATTTTTGAACGGAACCGGCTATTCATCAGTATACTTTTTGCCTGCTTCATATCTTTGTTTGGATTCTTTCAGAAAAGGAGCACGAGTGGAAAATATACTGGAGATGGTTCTCTTGATTTTCATGGGCGCCCTGTCCTCAAGGGTGAAACTGGAAACTGGAAAGCCTGCCTTTTCATTCTTGGTGAGTTACTTAACGGTACCGTCTGTACGCTCTTATGTTTTGTAGCGTTAAGCTGACGGTATTTTCTTCACATAAACACTACCTCTCAGTATTTCAACAGTTGCATACATAGTACTCCCTCCATCTTATCCATTTAATCCCCCTTTTAGAATTTTCCTTCACAAAAAGTTGAGAAATGCGGCTAAATGGAAAGATGGAGGGAGCATTGGGTATCAAAAGCGATACTGTATTGCTTATGAGTTATCGTTTTCCAAAGCTGAGATTTAATACGAAATTAAACCTCAAACTGAGATTTAATACCACAGCTGCCTACACTCAGTTGCATTACTCCAAGCGTAGATGAAATATGAGGTTTTAGGTAAAGTAACTCATAAACTTGTTCAATTCTTTCCATTGTGATCTAAGCCTAATATGATGTAATGTCTGACGCAATATTTATCTCTTGTTCATTTGAAAACAACCGCTCAGTAATCACACGGGGCTTACGTACATACGACCCCCCTTTCCCTAGTGAACCCTTAATGCACTAGGGTGAGAAAATATTGGTCAAAGTAGGGACAATTAGACATCATGCAACCATAAATGTCAACTGTAAATGTTATGGAGAGAGTATGTGCTTCTAATACACTGAAGTAGCGTAGGTCGGTGAGATGTATTTCAGGAGTCATTCGAAAACGTCCCAATATTTTCAATCCATGGGCTAGATTGCATGAATTTAACCACCTCACCTCATCTTCAAGACATGGGGGCAATGCTGTGGCTGTCGTCCTTATCAACCATTCCCTTCTTTGTGCAGGTTGTGAATGTTGTGAGCGTTTGGCCTTTTTTGGTATTGATACAAACCTGGTCAATTATCTCACTGGAAAGTTGCACCAAGGAAACGTTTCTGCAGCAAGAATTGTTACCACATGGTCAGGAACATGCTCCCTTACACCTCTTCTTGGAGCCTTCTTAGCTGATGCATATAAGGGAAGATATTGGACCATTGCTGTTTCCTCTATGGTTTACTTCATCGTAATTTCTAGACACTCTCTTTTCATTCTCCCTTCTTTTTAGCCTTTTAAGCCACTAATTCTATTCTCTATGCATCATTTGAGCTGTTTGATCTGATAGAATAAAAAAGATGACTCATTAAATTATTTACGCTTCTTACATTAGGAAGTAATGGTCGGTTACATTCAGGGATAACTACTTCCTGGGTTTTTATGCCTGATTTGCTGATTTATTTGTATCATGTCCAATTATTTGTACTTTGCCTTGAAGCTTCCACTAAGGCGGGATAAGGATTGATACATCCTTTTAAAGAAAGGCTGTTTTTGAATAATACATGATAAAAATTGCATTAAGAATTGATACGTACCACTGCTACTTTCCATAATTAGAAGCGCCCATTAATGCCTTATCCTGCAATTTCTAACAAAGAAGTAAACATGTTTCTCATACACTGTAGGGGATGTGCATACTGATACTCTCTGCATCACTTCCTGCACTTCAACCCGCTGAATGTGTAGATTCAAGTTGCCCACCAACCTCCCGAGGACTATATGCACTCTTTTTTGCAGGACTTTACCTAATGGCTTTAGGGACCGGAGGGATTAAGCCTTGTGTATCGCCATTTGGTGCTGATCAATTTGATGATACTGATCCTACCGAAAGGGTAAAGAAAGGGTCTTTTTTCAATTGGCTCTTTTTCTCTATTAGCATTGGTTCCCTATTAGCTAGCACTCTAATTGTTTGGATTCAAGAAAATGTGGGATGGAGCATAGGCTTTACAATTCCTGCACTGTTTATAGGAATTGCTTTTGTAAGTTTCCTTTCTGGAACTCGTCTCTATAGGTTCCAAAAACCTGGAGGAAGCCCATTTAAACGAATATATCAGGACATAATTTCATCAATACGTAAGGTTAAACTAGAGGTCCCAAATGGCAGTGATATACTGTATGAAACACTTGAGAAGAATAATTTGGCAGTTGAAGGAAGTCTCAAGACGGAGCACATTCAGGCTTTAAAGTAAGTTTCTTGTCAACCCTACGTCTTCTATCTTTCTTGGTTACTAGAATGTTACTTGGATTAGATTATGGGTATATCCTAGTATCAGACTCGCAACTTAATAGGCACAAAAACTGTCGTAATATGGATTGTGGTGGACGCGTCTCCAAAATAAAACTAAAATGGAAATGAAATTTATTGGTTAGGAGTTAGGACAAAACTAAAATGGAGTATTTATAGTTGTCAAGTACTTGTATTACGAGAATTAGGAAATACGGAGTAAGATCTTTAATATATTTATGCTTCATGCATTGTCTTTCCTTTAGTTGTCATGTGAGTGTCTGTAAGGGGAAGCGTCATATTATTAAGGGTCGGGTACAAATTGCGTACCTTCATAGTTACATTCTCAATTGCTGTATTGGATACGAGTAGAACCCAATATTTGAGGAGTTGAAACAACACAATGTCACAATCAGTATATCATGTAGTTTCATATTGTATTCGTAGGTTCATACTGTATGAAACCCTGCAGGTACCAGGACATAGTAGCTGTTCCATCAGATGTTCAAATGAGTGTCGAGGATATCTCGAAGTTGAGGATCTCATTTAATGTAGCTGAGGTAAAACAGTTGACGATCCTGCTAAGAATGTTTCCTATATGGATAACAGGGATAGTCTATTCCGCTGTTTATTCTCAGGCATCAACGATATTTGTTGAACAAGGCATGGTCATGAATAGATCAATAGGATTCTTCACAATTCCAGCAGCTTCCCTATCAATGTTCATTATGATTAGCATTATATTTTGGGTTCCAATTTATGACAAATTTCTGATGCCCTTAGCTACAAAATTCACTGGCATTGAAAAGGGGGTCACGGAACTACAAAGAATTGGAATTGGGAACTTCATCTCGGTCCTTTCTATGTTATGTGCTGCATTTGTGGAGATGAGACGGTTGCAGCTTGTTATGGAACTTAGCATTGTTGGTGAACATGTCATCGCCCCTTTGAGCATTTCTTGGCAAATTCCGCAGTATTTACTGATGGGGGTCTCCGATGCTATTGCATTTGTGGGAAAGCTGGAATTTTTCTACAATCAATCACCTGACAACATGAGAAGTTTAAGTACAGCTTTGTGTTGCCTAATCACTTCCATGGGGAATTATTTGAGCTCGTTTATTCTTACTATTGTGACCACTGTTACGACTTCCGGGGGAAGTCAAGGATGGATACCTGATGATCTGAACAAGGGTCAGCTTCATAAATATTTCTTGCTATGGGCTTGTCTTAGTTTCTTAAACTTGTTGGTGTTTGTATTCTTTGCTATAAGGTACAAAGATAAGAAAATTTTATAGGATCACGCAAACTTGGTAGGGGCAGCTGAGGTATTTAGTTATTTAATTATGTTGGCAGCTAGAGTTTTTCTATGATCAATCACCTGCACTCCCTCCTAACGACTTCTCTCGGAAACTATTTGAGCTTGCTGATTCTGATAATTGTGATAGCAGTCACAGCATCCGACTGTCGGCCTTGGTCACTTGGCCGGGTGGGTAACCGTTATTCTATTTCACCTCGTAGAAGTGGGGATGTTTGTTTGTACGTACCTTTTAGTTGGGCTCGTGTTATTTATTCCACTTTGATTCAAATCAACGTTTCTTCTTCCTGTACATGTCTATCTCTTCCAAGACTGAGTGGTTATTGGTCTAAAGTACATTTCCTTTAAATGGGTTTTTTTAAGTTTAGTTCTTTTTCCTATCATGGGAAAGCCTCCCTCCTTTCGACCAAGAAATGACAGGGGTATCTTGCCGGAAGAGTGACAAATTTAATGTTTTTTTTTTCCATCATTCAGCAAAGAAGCAACAACTTTTGATTTATTAACTCGGCTATGAGCCCACCATGCCTCCTCGCTTCGCCATTTAATCGATGGGCTTGAATTGGCCGAGGAAGGGCCGAAAGGGTAGCTATCAGGTGGAGGTGGGATGGCATCATAGGTTGATTTTTTTCCCCATCATTTGTAGTCTTGCTATCTTTTTCAATGATCTGTGTTTACATTTTAATAATGTTTAAAGTTGTTGGTGTGTTCTAAATTGGACGTTGTTATAATTATTTATAAACAATATCTACTTGATTTTATAAAGCAAGTGGTTCAGACAGTATAATCTGCAAGACAACAAAAAAGACAGTGGGTATTAAAAAAACATTTATATTGCATCACTTGTACACTTGTATTACAGTTTCTAGCTCTGAATGAAGAGGCAACAAGGCAAGATAGAGAGACAGTGACAATTAAAGTAAGAAGATGAATGGTGAATCTGGTGCTGATGATCAACAGATTTTACTTCTGAAAGACACTCTTCTGCAGGTTTTCTTACACTTTTTCGTCCATATCACTTGTGTATTATGGAATATAGTATTAGAAAATATAATCCGACTTGTTAGTCTTAGAAGTCTTGGACTGTCATTAGTTTTGATGTATTTATCTAAATGATGCAGAAGCAGTCTTTTATTGGGTGAACTCAAAAGTTTAAGAAAATTAAGCATAAGTTAAGGTACCATGGTATATAGTAGCTATTCATCTGAAGACTTTTTCCCTGCTCCTGATCTTTGTTTGGATTTGTTCAGAAAGGTAACAATGCGAGTGGTCATTATACGGGAGATGGTTCTCTTGATTTTCATGGACGTCCTGTCCTCAAGGGTGAAACTGGAAATTGGAAAGCCTGCCTTTTCGTTCTTGGTGAGCTATGATGCTACATCAAGCCAATTTTTTCATTGGAGGTAGAGATTCATCTGGCAAAATGTCTCGCACGTATTATACTGTGAAGTAGCAGTAGCTTGATGGTATTACATAAGCTTCTTATATTGTGAAGCATTGTACGTATATCCTCTCAAGACAGTGGGGTGATGTCGTTCTGGTTATCCTCATCAACCTTTTGTCCTTCTCGGTGCAGGTAGTGAAGGCTGTGAGCGCCTGGCTTTTCATGGTATTCGTACAAATCTGGTCAATTATCTCATTGCAAAGTTGCACCAAGGAAATGTTTCTGCCGCAAGAATTGTAACTACGTGGTCAGGAACGTCCTCCCTTACTCCTTTTCTGGGAGCCTTCTTAGCTGATGCATACTGGGGAAGATATTGGACCATTGCTGTGGCCTCTATGGGTTATTTCATAGTAATTTCTCGACACTCTTTTCACTCTCCCTTCTTGTTAGGCTTCACTTTTAGGCTATAAATGCTGTTTTCTTCACATGGTTCTAGTTGCTTGAGCGATATAGAATAAAACGAGATGACTTATTAATTATCCGTGGTTCTTACATTATGAAGTAACAGTCTATCACATTTAGGGTCTGTTTGGATTGAGTGAATTGGAGAGAAAGGGAGGGGAGAGAAAAGGAGGGATTCATTTTCCTTTGTTTGGATACAAAATATGAAAGGAGGGATTTAATTTCTCTCCTATTGAACAAACCATAATCTTTCCATGAGTGGCAAGATTTGGAAGGAAAACTTTGTTTGACCTCTCATCTCCCTCCTTCCTCCCCTTCCATTTCAAGCATAATCCATCCATTCCCCCATCACCCTCCTTCCCCCTCTTCCATTTCCCTCTCATCATTTTTGTTATCCAAACAACCACAATTCACTCCACCTCCCCTCCCCTCCCCTTCCCTCCTAAAACTGTATCCAAACAGACCCTTAAGGATAGCTACTTCACATTTATTTATACTTCATTAGGTGATTTATTTTTTCTCATTCCCTTTTGTTTGTCTTAACTTTGCTGACAACGACATCATTCTAGTTGGATGTATGGAGCCTTACCTGTATATTAACAACCACATAGAAGGTTTCCGACTGACCCATGATCAAAACCATGTCAAAAACTGAATCAAGCGACTGCTATATCACAATAACAAGAAGCATTTCCACTTAAGTAAGCCATTTTACCGTATTCTATCATTATTTTAGGGTTCGATAAACTTAAGCTTTACAATAGTTTGCCGTGCAAGATGTGCCAATATATTGCCTTATCCAGGATTTTCAAACAAAGAATAAACAGGTTGTTTCTAATACAATGTAGGGAATGTGCATATTGGTACTCTCTGCATCACTTCCTGTGCTTAAACCTGCTGAATGTCTGGATTCAGGTTGCCCACCAGCTTCCCGTGGACAATATGCATTCTTCTTTGCAGGACTTTACCTACTGTCTTTAGGCACCAGGGGGATTAAGCCTTGTGTATCATCGTTTGGTGCTGATCAATTTGATGATACTGACCCTAGTGAAAGGCTTAAGAAAGCGTCTTTTTTCAATTGGCTCTTTTTCTCTATTAGCATTGGCTCCCTATTAGCAAGTACTCTAATTATTTGGATTCAAGAAAATGTTGGATGGAGTGTAGGCTTTGCAATTCCTGCACTGTTTATGGGGGTTGCTGTTGTAAGTTTCTTTTCTGGAACCCGTCTTTATAGGTTTCAAAAACCCAGAGGAAGCCCATTTACGCAAATATATCAGGACATAGTTGCATCAATATATAAGGTTAGACTGGAGGTTCCAAATGACAGTCATATACTGCATGAAACACCCGAGATGAATTTGGCCGTTGAAGGAAGTCTCAAGATAGAGCACATTCGAGGTTTGAAGTAAGTTTTATGTCAACCCTACGTAGTTTATTTTTCTAGTATGGGTGTAGGACAAGGGTATATCCTAGTGTCGAACTCACAACTTTATAGACCCTTAAACTCAGCCCTAGAATAAGGATAATGTACAGGACACGTCTTCAAAACAAAAATATACCCCCTAATCCCCTATATCCCCCAAGATAGTTTATGATTGCTTTTGGAACGTATGTATCAACGATTTAGTTTTGTCATCCCTGCATCTCGTAGAAGAAGTTTCATACTGTTAAGGGTCGGATATATATATATATCATAGTAATCATACTCACATCCTTAGCCAAACCCAATATGTGACGAGTTGAAGCAGTAAAGTCGTAATCAGTTTATCACGTAGTTTCACACAGTATGAAACCCTGCAGGTTCCTGGATAAAGTAGCGGCTTCATCAGATGCTCAGATGAATGTCCACGATAACTCAAACCCACGGATCTCTTGTACTGTAACCGAGGTAAAACAAACAACTGACAATATTGCTAAGAATGTTCCCTATATGGATAACAGGGATAGTCTACTCTGCTGTTTATGCTCAGACATCAACAATATTTGTGGAACAAGGCATGGTCATGAACAGATCAATTGGATCCTTTACAATCCCGGGAGCTTCCTTTTCAATGTTCATGATGATCAGCGTTCTTCTCTGGGTTCCAATTTATGACAAATGTCTGATGCCCTTGGCTATAAAATACACTGGCATAGAAAAAGGTGTGTCGGAACTACAAAGAATTGGTATCGGTCTCTTCCTATCGGTCCTTCCTATGTTATGTGCTGCACTGATGGAGTACAGACGGCTGCAGCTCGTTAAGCTTGGGACTGTCAGTGAAAATGTCATCGCTCCTTTGAGCATTTGCTGGCAAATTCAACAGTATTTGCTGATGGGTATATCTGACGCAATTACATATGTGGGAAAGCTGGAATTTTTCTACGATCAGTCACCTGACAACATGAGAAGTTTAAGTACAGCATTGTGTTTGCTAATCACTTCCATGGGGAATTATTTGAGCTCGTTTATTCTTATTATTGTGACTGCTGTTACGACTTCCGGGGGAAGTCAAGGATGGATACCTGATGATCTGAACAAGGGCCAGCTTCATAAATATTTTCTGCTATGGGCTTGTCTTAGTTTCTTAAACTTGTTGGTGTTTGTATTCTTTGCTGTCAGGTACAAGGATAAGAAAATCTTATAGGATCGCGGAAACTTGGTTTTTTAGTCTGGTAGAATTCATTTAATTGTACATTAGGCTTAACCTTCTTCGCTATTATATATTTATATAGCTCATATAATGTGATGCTATGCGACTATGCCTAATATATACTCCGTATTTGAGTGAAAGCGTATATAACTGTTATAGCTTGTATTAGGGGTTGAATTCGCATGGATTGCGAGATCAGCATTGTTAGGGACAGAACTGTTGGGTACTTCACAATGCCAGCAGCCTTCCTGTCACTATTTGACTTCAGCAGTGTAATTTTCTGGGGCTCACTCTACGACTGTTCATGGGAAAGCCTCTATCTTTTCACCCGAGAAAAATGACAGGGTTGGAGTTGGGGTATCGTTGGAAGAGAGACAAATTTAATGGCTTTTTTTCCCCATCATTCACTAAAGAATCAACAGCTTTTGAATTTATTAAAGCCTCCCCTCCATGTTTCCTTGAATTGGCCGAGGAAGGGCTGCTGTCAGGTGGAGTTGGGGGTGGCACCACGGAGGATGATGATGATCTTATGGCCTGATGTGAAAAACAAAATTTATTGAAATTGTGTAAATAAATATTGGCAAGAAACCATCTCAACCAAAAGATTAAACTTATGGTTGAAGTCCTAAGATCGGTTTATATACTAACAAATACAAAATGAATTTTTTATATTTATTTCCTAAAACCTTCGAAATCCGAGTTTAGTTAAAATAAAATTTATGGAAATTGAAATCTACAATTTCTTTTTCCTTATATCCTTATATAAAAAGAGGATTGGGGGGTTGGGTTGGTTTGAGACTGCTTATGCCCTTGCTCCTACTATGTATTTACGGTTGTGCCATCTCTAAATATCATTCCTATTTTGACATTGCCTTTTACTCCTCCACATAGTTCCAGCACCTTCTATGGATCTGCTTTTCCATTTTTCCTCCATTTTTTTTCCCTCTTCCTTCTCCAGAACGATCTACTTTCTTTTATCTCATTGTTGCCACTACCTTTTACTTCTCCACATAGTTCCAGCACCTTCCATGGATCTGCCTTTTCATTTTTCCTCCATTTTTTTCCCTCTTCCTTCTCCAGACCGATCTACTTTCTCTTATCTCATTGTTCATTTACGGTAATGCATATTCTATTCTTGTCTTTCACAAGTCCAATTTTTTGATTATTTCGTCATAAATTCATTTTTCCTTATTCACTCATGTATTCTTTTTACTCATGTATTCTCCATTATTCATATATATGTTCGATTTGTCACTGCATGTGCTGTTATTGATGATGGTGAAATACTTCAATATTACCAGAG
>VHZZ01006825.1:56974-67372 GCA_009801015.1 Silene noctiflora | reverse complement strand
GGGTTTTCGCTCGTTGCGATGAGCGGGGCTTAGGTGGGTGCGGCTGCGGTCCCCCACTAGCAGGGCTACACACCTTGTGTGTGTAGTCGGTGATATGGAGTGGAGTTGGTGGAGTTGGGTGGAATTGTTGTGGCTTGTGCTGTTTTACTGTGTTGGTTTGTGTTATCAGTAACTGACCCTATTTTGTGTTTATAATCCGTGATGATCCATTTGGGGATGGTGAGCAGTTGTTGAACAAGTTTAGCTTGTATGCGCATGGGATGACTGGGTGATCATCACGAGTTAGAGACTTTCGTTGTGTATGTTTCAGTAACTAGTTTGTAGACTTGAGACTTTAGTAGTTTTGTCTTTGGATCTTTTGTACTTTGGTTAGACAGTTTTGATAAGACAGTTGTAATCATTTAAACTATTATTTAAAGTATGTTCCTTTATTGTCTGATGATTATCATTGTCTCGGGAAACCGAGATGGTAGCACCTCTATGCCTAAGGTGGCCATGGTAAGGCACTTTGGTGTATGAGGGTGTTACACTGGGCACTTCATAAGGTACATCATTGTTTCACGAAAAAAGGGGAGAGAGGTATGTTTAAAGTGTGTCTTTTAACCTAACAAGGGTGACCTGTTGTTCAGGTTACCCGTTTTGTTTTATTGTTATGGGAAGGTAGGTTATATATGATGGATTTAATTAAGTCAATTGATAGGATGAAGTAATTTAAGGACACCTATAAGATAGATTATTTCTTTGAAATAATTCTAAGTACAACCCTAAGAACTGTATTTTATCATACCCTAAATATATTTGTGACTTGTTTTGTTTTCCTTTTTTTTTAAGAAACTTATCCCAATATTAATACATATTCCTTCATTTTTGAATAAAGCTATGTGATTGATACCCATATTCGAAACCCTACAAAGTTATGTTGGCTATTTTCCTCAGTTGGTTTTTCTTGTGATGGTTACAAATTGTGACGGTCCCAAATGTAACCACTTTAAGATGAAAAGTAACCACTCATAAATTGTTATCTATCAAATAATGGTCACATTTTCTTATTAAAATTGTCACATTTGGGTATGTTACAATTTGTAAGAATTTGTTTTCCTAAATGATAACCTAGCAAGAAAGGGAGATTCCACTTTCCCAAATTCATCATGCTTAATAAGAAAGTTGAGGTGCCTAAATTTCCCCAATGATTTTCTTTTTGAAACATAAAATAATTCAAATTACTTTATAAATAAAGTCAAATGTTACAATGTAAAATGGCCATTTTTTTAGTTAAAAACGTACCCCATATTTATGATAAAAAAATTACATAGAAGTAACAACATCGAAAAAGAAAAGCTCTCGTGACCTTTCAAGGTTTTTACGAAACTTACATAATGACATAAGGTCATCACAAGTGAAAGACCATTAGAGCAGCTTTCCCAAAAATGGACTGAAATTTAACACATTTGACATATGCACTGATAAATACTAAGTACTTACTTTATATTTCATTCAAATTACGGCTAGGAAACCCACAAGAAGTCAATAACATCACATTCATAAAAACACCACAGTCCACCCTTGTACACACGTAAACTTAGACCAACTTCCCCTATATATTACTCTCTTTGATTCCCCTTTTTTCAAACACATAACAAATTCAGATAATTCAACACTTGATTTCCATTAAATAGAGCAACAATGGCGAGTTGCATGCTCTCAGAATGCGGTATAAGACCTCTCCATAAAATCTACACAAAACCCAGAATTCCATTCTCCTCAAATCCCATTAAAAACAAGTCATTTTCTCAAATTTCCCCTGTTTTTTCACCTATTTCTTCAGTCAAAAAGCACCCATCGTTGTTAATCTCTTGCAGTGGGAATAGAGGTAGAGATTGGGAGGTTAAGGTACAGGCGCCGCCCAGTGTCGCTTTGCCGGTTGTAGCGAATGATGTTGCTGAGTTTGATCCGGCGGCGGCCCCGCCGTTCAAATTGGCTGACATTAAAAATGCGATACCGAAACATTGTTGGGTAAAGAATCCATGGAAATCAATGAGTTATGTAGTAAGGGATGTTGCGATTGTATTTGGGTTAGCTGCAGTTGCTGCTTATGTTGATAGTTGGTTTGTTTGGCCTCTTTATTGGTTTGCTCAAGGTACCATGTTTTGGGCTCTCTTTGTTCTTGGTCATGATTGGTGAGTTTCTTTTTTCCCTTTTTTTTTTTTTTTTTTTTTAACGTTGCTTTTGTTTAACTTAATTCCCGGTTTTGGACAAACGTACGAAAACAAAACGAATGGAGAGTGAATGTCAATTTTGGTAGTTAGTGAAGTCATTATAATTTTAAAACTCATGAATATAAGACAGATTGACTAGTGATGGCACGTACGAGAGGCCAAAATGTATGCAATTTTACCCCTACCTCGTAATGGCTAATGATGTTTTGATCGTTATACTACTGTTTTCATGAATAATTTTATTGCCTCGTACTTAATTACTACGGTGTTAATTTTGTGGCAGTGGGCATGGAAGCTTTTCGAGTGATCTAAACCTGAATAGTGTGGTTGGCCACATTCTTCACTCTTCGATCCTTGTTCCGTATCATGGATGGTATGTTTGCCTAATGGTGTCGGTTTATGATTTCTGAACTTAAGAGATTAGTCTGAACTGAAAGTTTGAGTCTTTGATGATATAGGAGGATTAGTCACAGGACTCACCATCAGAACCATGGTCATGTTGAAAATGATGAATCATGGCACCCGGTAAGTTAATTACAATGGTTTAAAAGTTTTGATATCTTGTTCATATTGCGCTTTTGGGATAGGTCAGCTTAGTTGTTTCTCTTGCTTTCTTATAGCTACCCGAAAGAATATTCAAGAGTTTGGATACCATGACAAAGAAGTTGAGGTTCAACGTGCCATTTCCCTTACTTGCATATCCAATTTATTTGGTGAGCAATGGAACCATATGTTTTTGCTTTCTTCAGTTCCGTCTATCTGTTAGTGTGTGCCATTTCTTAAATGAGATTTATATTGCTGCAGTTCACTCGAAGTCCTGGGAAGACTGGCTCACATTTTCATCCTGATAGTGAGCTCTTCAACTCGAATGAAAGGAAAGATATTATAACGTCCACAGCTTGTTGGTCTGCAATGGTTGCTTTGCTTGCAGGGTTGTCCTTTGTAATGGGACCTATTCAATTGCTCAAACTTTATGGTATTCCTTATGTGGTAGGTTTCGGTCTCCTTATTTGCAATCCATCTGATTACTCGTAAACAAAAATTAGTTTAACTAGTTGTCACACACTCGCTACTGCTTTTCAGCTTTTCGTCATGTGGTTGGACTTGGTGACTTACTTGCATCATCACGGTCACGAAGATAAACTTCCTTGGTATCGTGGAGAGGTACTGCTTTTCTGTAGTTTATGAACATTTCTCTGAACTATTAAACCATATTTGGAGTGCCTGTTTGGTGGAAGTATGACACGCTTACCGACATGTACACGCTCAGAACTATTTATCATGTGGTTGTGTACATGAAGAACATGCTCTTTGAGAAACTGAACATGTTCTTTGGTAGTTGATAATTACGACTTGTTTTGAACCCGTCAATCCGTCATCATCAGAACTATCATTGTGGCTCTTTTCTGTCAAACAAAAGGCAATGGAACTTACGTTGCTGTCCTGTGGCTAGCTGAAAACTTGACGAGTCTTGTTTTTATTGGATTCAGGAGTGGAGTTACCTTCGAGGAGGGCTAACAACGCTTGACCGTGATTATGGATGGATAAACAACATCCACCATGACATTGGTACCCATGTCGTTCATCATTTATTCCCTCAAATTCCGCACTACCATCTAGTTGAAGCAGTGAGTATCCTTATTTCTTCGTGTTTACGTGTGTTGAACTCTCCTTGATGTTGTTTGGTCCATCGTCTTACTATATATAAACTGTTCTTCAGACGGAAGCAGCAAAGTCTGTACTTGGGAAGTATTACAGGGAGCCAAAGAAGTCGGGGCCTCTTCCAATTCACTTACTGGATGTCCTCAAACAAAGCATGAAGAAAGATCACTATGTTAGCGACACTGGTGATATCGTCTACTATCAAAGACACCCAGATCTTTGAAATTTATCGTTATACCCACAAGTGTTTGATTATTTACCGTCTTTGTGAGCACCAAGATTCATCATAGCCACCAATGTGGCTTTGAGAATGCTATATAGGTGCCTTAATTTTTTGTTATCACTGTCAAAGGTAATTGAGTCATAAATTCGGATAGGTGAAATAAAAATGTTCTGCCATTGTTGATCAGTATGCATCACAAGGTCTGATTTTGTAATGTGTAAATATAATATATAAAAATTACCTATTAATCAGAAACTATTTTCTCACAATATCTTGATTTGTCAGTTTACCTCCACTTATGCTAAGATTTGCGCCACTGTAGTACCCAATAAGAGCACGACATGCTAGTGTGCATACTTCCTTAGTCAGTCGTTTATCTCTTCGGAAACCAGCTTGGTTTACAAGGAAGATAATTGCTGCTGTTTTATCTTTAAGGAGACAAATGTTTTAAACTATTTCCTTCCCATTTCTTCATGGTACATACTTCCATGATCCCTGCACTCAATTTTTTGAGTGATGCTCAATTGTTCAGCATACCGAACTCAATTAAGTAGCACAGATTCGATTGAGTGTAAGCTTTTAATGCACCAAATGAGAACTGTGTAACTCAATTTCCTTCCCATTTCTTCATATTTTTTAAATCTGCATTAGTGATGTCAACAACACAACTTTGTAAATCGTCTAACCAGAACCATCTACCTAGACCACGTAAAAGAATGAGCCAAGTCATGCGCAACTGGATTTAAATTCTTATTAACAAAAGACCAAGACACTGACTCAAAATTTTGATCTCTTTCCATCTTGCGTCACTCTTCATGAAGTCCTGTAGTTCCGCCTCTGCTTCCGCCATCCTTGGTTCCATCTCCAGTCCTCCCTCATCAAACCATCCCCTCCACATCACGACACACTATCCCCACCCCCACCCCCACCCCCACCCCCACCCATTCCCAGTCCCAGTCTCTCCTGCATTGACATTGATCTTCACGGCTCCACTGCCCAACTTCATCCATCCATATGGCACCCTGCCCTCAGGAACACCCTCCCCCCGTACGATAGTCCTCCAATTGTACCCTCCAATCCCTCCGCGTCCCTCATCTTTCACAGCAACTCCCTGTCCTGCCGAACCACCCTCAACACCTCGTCATAAAAACTTCACATTCACTTTCCTCCAACTCCCTCCACACACTCTCTGATATTGATTAGCCTAATGCTGTGATATATAAACGAATAGAGAAGAACAAAAGATGGGACACAAACTTCTTTGATCAGATCTTTCATGATATCATGAGCCGGTTAAAATAGTTTCTAACTTGTGATAAATCAAGCTACAATCAAAAAGTGTGACTGATCCAGTTATATTCATACAGTATACATACAGTACGATAGGTATGATCTACTGTGTGTGTGTGGAATACAATGGGCTCAAGAAAAAAGATGATACTCAGTATTATCTATTTTCGACCTTATTCCCAAAAAATACCAAAAGAGAAAAAGAATGTGCACGAAAGAGCGTCTCAAATCCTTTTAATTAGTGAACTGCTGGTACCTCACTGAATTGACTGCACTCATAAAGCCAGATATACGTAATTGATCTTTCGAAAGACCATCCAAAGCACAAATCCCGCTACTAACATCAACTCCGGTAGGGCGTAGTGTAAGAGACGCTTCTTGAACATTGTCCGGGTTGATTCCCCCAGCTAATAGCCAACCGTGCTTGCTGCTTATTGTTGGTAGTTTGAATTCCGACCAGTTGAATCCTTCGCCACTGCAGAATTATAGTGAGAAATATTGACATCAGATCATAACTCCAGGAGTTCTTGGTAAAGAATAATCACAATAAGTGTCATCGTCTACCAAGAAAATGAGGATCCAGTTGTGCATAATCCAAACGCTTTTATGATTAATCGATTCTAAAGGAACAGTAAAGACATAATTAAAAGCTGCTTATTGGCATATGGAGAGAAACTGTTGTTAACTGAGAAAGAAGGAAGTGACGTAATCAGCAACCACATTCCAAGCCATCGGCCATTGAATAATCCATACAAATCAATGTTTTCATCTATGGTTTACAATTTGTATTTAAAAAAAAAAAAAAAAAAGCCCACTAGATTTGAAATGTAAATTTGAGATGGTGAGCCACTGAGTCGACGAAAAATAAGGATTGATATTACGTGATCAAATGATTAACTGAGTTTCAGTAACTCGAGTCAATTCATGTGTAGAGTGTAGACTCGAACAGTCGAAGTATCTAGCTTTCTGAGACAATTTTACAAAATTTCGCGTGTACTTTTAAGGCTATCTACTTCGACAATTCATATTGGTTGTGAGTCGAATGTGCAACACCACGACATTCCAACACAACACTTCTACGCTTCATTTTAGGGAAAAAGCAACACATTTTTCACAAAAATAAATGTATGCCACTTCAACACTGTGGACACCGACGCGGGCAGCCAAGTCGGAGTTAAATAGATCTAAGGTTTCACTTAGGGGGTGTTTGGTTCACACAAAAAAATGTATGAGGTATGGGGTTGGAATGAGCCAAACTCATACCAAGTGTTTGTTTCATAAATACAAGGGTTTCATACCCATGCCTCAAACCCATGAGGTATGGGTTTCTCATACCCAAGGAAGGAGGTGGGTATGAGATTGCCATGGGTATCAAATTAGAATGAACAAATATATGAAAACAAAAATATGGCATATTGTAAATCCAATTTTTTATATACTTATTTCATTAAATAATTATTTTCATGATTTTATAATATTAAAAATTATTATTTYAAATATTTTATTTTATGCATTTTAACCTTAATTGAGTTTCAAACTCATACCACCCAAAATTGAAACAAACACAAGATATGAGGAATCAAGTTCCAAACCCATACCACCCGGGTATGATTCCTGATTCCAAACCCATACCCGTGCACGAAACAAACGCCCCCTTATCCTGTCAGGACAAAAGAGTTGGTTCTCACAGTCTCAGTAGTTTAATTTTGAATTGAAAAATGCATAGTTCAAGAAAACACACCTGCCACCAGTAGCACTATCTACTAAAATCCAATCTGCTGAACAACTTTCTTCTTCGGAAATATGATTCAGAAGCACCCCTTCTTTGTTGGAGTGGAGTACATATATAACCCGGTTATCCTTCACCAACAACGGGAAAACACTACGCGAGCCATGACCATGGAGCTGCATACCTTTCAGGTCGCGAACAGTTAGATAAGTCCGGACAACGAAGAATCAAGTTATTTTTATTTTTATTTTTTCGATAACTTTTATATGGATATACCTGAACATACTCAATATCTGATGCATCAGCAGCTCTTAGAATAGTGTCGGCATCATCATCTACAAATACCCCAACCGGCTCAGCCCCATAATCCCTAGCAACCTTAGAAATCTCCTTTGCAGTTGAAAGAGAAACTGAACGTTTTGATTTAGGCCATAAAATCATCCCAATAAAATCAGCTCCTGCTTCAGCAGCCATGGCAGCATCTCTAGCTGATGTAATTCCACACATCTTCACTAAAGGTCGGTTTTTCTTGTAATTGGTAGCCGATTTGCGGGATTCAATTGACTCAGACGATGCCCACACACTTAAACTTCTTCGTTTAATCGGGAGTCCAACCAAATTACACTCTCTCTTTTGTATACCTAAAAGTAATGAAAACGAACGATGTGAAAATTGATGAGACATTGTTTCTCTTATTTATAAACTCCTCACTGTTCTATAAATCATTACAAAAATTTCAGACTGGCTATTGTAAAATTGTTCTACACAAGTATATCGTAAAACCATCCAACGACACATATACTGAAAGAGTCATACCATAAACTATGGTAGTTACTAAGAGCATACCATCCAATGGTTGAGACTGGCTCTTGGAAGTGCTCTTTAAGAGCTCTCTAAGGTGGTTCCTATTAATTGGGAGCAAAATGTAGCGCTCTTTTCCCACAATAACTTACTTTTTCGTGCTCTCCTTGGAAAAAAAATGGAGAATAGCTCTCTATGAGCTCTTTCCCAAGAACAATGGAGAGCTAGCTCGCCTAGGTGTCCACTAAAAAATAAATATGTTTACGACACGACTTGTCTAGCACAGCCTCACATAGGCATTTGTGAATACAGTTATCTACGCGACTCGTGTGTTGGCTCATGTATCTAAGCATGATGAATCAATTGCATACATTATCATCATCTTATCATTCATCTGCTAGACCACTATTCATATGAGACCCTGACAGAAATTAAAACTACTCACAACCATTTATCCAAGATCCCGTCTTTCTTTCGTATATCTACATTGCAATTAGTCTTTTATTAGACGGTTTTACACAAATACCCCGTTTTGCGTCTATTACTTTGGCTCCTCGCTCAAAATAACCATCTGATTGAAACCCGAAAAGTACCGCATTTTGTGGCAAGAATGAGTACAAATGTTTTATGCAACATCTAAAAAATCACGAGGTCCCGTTCAAAGATACAGTACATTGACTATTACAACAACAAAAAAGGTCTAAGTTGAATGTAAAATTAATACATTACCAAAGAATAGTTTGTTTGCGAGTCCGACATGTTGGTGAACTCTGGTGGCGGAGCCAGAAACTTGAACTTCCATCCTTACCCTGAAAACAAAAAATAATTGATAGTATAAATTAGAGTAAGTCTTGCTTAAGACGGTCGGATCTTCAAACGGTAAAGACCTCTAATAACATGAGTAGAGGGGAATATAAATTAACTTGGTGAACATTCAATTCCTAATTTAATTAGTTTCAATAATCTAAGAAAACAGAATGGAAATAATCCAAACAAAAAAAATGATAGCAAAATATAGCGAGGTAATACTCCGTACATGATAAAGAGCCAGGAGGGGATTAATTGAGGACGACTATGTATGTGTATGCGAGGTAGTGGCAGCAATTGGCAAGTAGAAACCTAGAGGAGTAATGTACGAGAAATCGCATTTTATCGATATTGCTTTTACATGGGTCTTAGTCATGGGTTTTAACGAGACGAGAGAGTTTACGACTTACGAGCAACTCGAGATCGACTCGGTCAAATCCTGGTTCGTGCGAGCTCGACTCGGGCTCGGGCTCGGGCTCGGGCCGAGAGCTAATGAGTCAAGCCGAGCAAATGGTGGCTCGACTCAAAAAGCTCGCGAGCGGCTCGAATTTGTGTGATTCAATAAGATATTGCTCATATGTTATAAAAATATTCTATCATGATTATATATTTGTATTAGACATATCACATTTTTCACTAATTTGCCAAATATTTTTACATATAACCTTTGAGCTTTTTTATTGAAATTATCAGAAGAAAAAAAATAAAAAAATTAGCAATTATATATAGGCTCGATTTGAGCTCAAGTTTCACCCGAGCTTGAATTGAAGCTAGCAAGCTTGATACCGAGAACATTGTTTTTAAGTTCGGGTAAGCTCGAGATCGGCTCGAGCTCGAGTTTTGGTTCTTGAGCACAAGCTGTATACACAAATTTATGATCTGTAAAATAAATGACAAACACAAAAATGGTAACAAAATAATTTTATTAGATTTAAAAGTTTCGGGTACAATCTCTAATTTAATTCGCTGATTCGATCTCCACTACACTTGAATGACAATGTTCGAAAGAGGGTCGCGATGACTTTAATTCTCCTTTGACGGGATGTTGTTTTCTTCACCTTTGACTGCACGATTTCAGGTGCTTGACGTTGTTCTCCCTTGATGATTTTGACTCCTTGGTGACGATGATTCGATCTTCTTTCTTGATGGAAGCTGGAAGGATTTGACTTGTAGACAGAATGAATTTTTCTAGTCTTCACCTTTCTCCTCCAATGTTTTTCTTCCCCTCTAAAAATGAACATGAACTCTCTATTTATAGAGAAATGCAAACTAAAACTTTAGGTTTTTAGTGGGCTTGGACTTGAAAGTCAATTTGTCTCATTTAGGTGGATTTGACCCATTTTTTCGGGTTTTACCACTTTAACGAGTTTGATTCGGGTAAAATAATTAAAATGGACTAATTTAATTAAATTTTGTCCAAATTAAAAATATTAGTTTTGCATTTCATTTGACAGGTCAACATTTTGACTTTTGACTTCTGACGTGACACGTATATAAATTTTACGTGTCTACAATGACAGATTAAATTATCCTACCTCGTATAGCAAGTCTTGACAAGTAAAGTAGCAAAGCTCGGAAGTACTCCACTGCAAAACCGTCACCTAACACAATAACGTTACTATTACTATATCGTTCGTATAATATATTAATCATTATTTATCGTAGTTCGT
>VHZZ01006823.1:0-11115 GCA_009801015.1 Silene noctiflora | reverse complement strand
TTTAATCTCTACGAAATAAACTATATTGGTATATTTAAAGTAACTCTGCATCAAGAAAAATAGTGATTCATTTATCCAATATTTCGAATAATTATGGACCTTTTTTATTTATAAATTATACTCCCTTCTATTCCATGAAGTTCCACTTTCAATCGAGCACCAGGATGAAGGGAGTGACTATGGTAACTTTATCTTAAAAAGGGGTAATTTTATAATAATTTAAAAGTGGTAACTTTATAATAATGAAAAGTGGTTAATTTTTAACATAAAGTAATATTTTTTTATAAAATAGTTTCTAATAGGAAAAATTGTAAATAAATAATTTTTCCTAATTTTAATAGGAAATGTAAATAACTAATTTATGTTAACAATAATAATAAATCTATAATTTTATAATTCTAATAGGAAAATTGTACATATTTAATTTTTTCCTAATTCTAATAGAATACTTGTTAATAATTAATTTAGTTTAAAAATAATAATAAGTGTATAATTTTTTAATTCTAATAAAAAACTTGTAAGTAATTAATTATTTATAAATAAGTGTTATACAAAAGTTGGAGACTACCACGTGTCTCGAAAAAAACCTCTTTTAGTTATATATATTGATTGATAGATAGATAGATAGATTGATGGATCGATTGTATGATATTTTATTCGAAAACTTTGAAATTAATAAAAAAATAATATTTGAAAAAAAATAATTAATTTCTATTTATAACTAAAAATATTAAATGTTACTCCCTCCTATACTCTAAGATTTTCCACATTTTCTAAAACTACAAATTCATTAAGATCTTCCCCTTTCTTTATTTGTCTATTATTTGTGGTTATCTTAACTTATGACCCCACATTCTCTCCCTTACTTTCATTTATCATCCACATATCATCATACCACTAAATTTTACCCCAAAACTAATGTGGAACCTAATGTGGTACAATTTAGTGAATAGTAGAGTTGTTCATGGGTCATCCCATCCATTGAACCCGACTCATCCCGCCCGCTAAATAAGCGGGTACAGACAAGACTTTTTAAGAAAAATACAAAGGCGTGGTCCACTAACTCATCCCAAACTCGCTAACCCGCTTGTTCGTGGGCCAAAAATTAAACGTGAACCCGGCTGAAGCCCACATTTGAAAACTTCTAGTGGAGTATATATCAATTATAACATTTTTATTGAATTATAATAATAAAATATTCAAATACTCTACTAGACTACTATTCACTAAATTGTAATAAGAGGATTACTGTATAATAATAAAGGCAAACCCTAACATAGACGATTGCATCCATCCAGGGTTCCAACTCTAAGCATCCCATACTCGTCTCTCCCAGTCTCCGACCTCTTTGTTTTGGGTAATCATCATTCATCAGAGCGCCCCTACAAGACAAATACATATACATAAAAACATATACTGGTAGCAGCAAGCAATAAAGGTAGGTAGGTGTAGGTAGGTAGTAAAGAAAGTGTGGGATGGCGACGGGGTCAAACAGAGGACGGCGTCCGGATGACGAGAAGCTGCAGTTCGAGACAACAGAAGGGATAGAACCAATTACGAGTTTCGATACTATGCGTCTTAAGAACGATCTATTACGAGGTATTTACGGTTTCGGCTTCGAAAAACCCTCTGCTATTCAACAACGCGCTGTTATGCCCATCATTCAGGGCCGCGATGTTATTGCCCAAGCTCAGTCTGGTACTGGCAAGACCTCGATGATTTCCCTTGCTGTTTGCCAGATTGCCGACATCTCTTCTCGCGAGTATGTATTATCTTTATGTTTTATTTTATTTAATCGGATGCCCTAATTTTTAGGGTATTTCACCTTACTTCTGAATGCCAGACAAAGGGAATCATAAAACAACATAAAGAACAATGATGAAATTTGCATACTATTGCACCTCCCTACCTCTGCCTTATCCTCAAGGGATGCATAACAAAGTATTTCCCCAAGTTTTCACTTGTGTTTAGTAGCCATTATCAAAATCAGCTGTTAGTTGTAGAGATATAGTGGCTTTGGAATTCTTCCAGAACATATACAGGCATGAAAAAAGTGTCTACTTTCGACGGCAGGATCTAATTTTTAATGTACTTCACTGTCAGTTGGTTATCAGTTTCAACCCTCTTTCTTTAGGATAGATGAACTGATGAAGTAACATGTGCCAATGTTATTCTCGTGTTCAATGTCCTTAACTCCTTGTGTTTCATGAATTTTTCATCGTGAGTAATGATTCTGCCTCCTTTCACCTTTCTAAGAATCCTTTTGTCTTGTTCCCTGACTTCTCTTTTTTTTCAGGCTCTGTCGATATGTTAATAGTTTTTCTCGCAATGTTTTGCTATCTGTCTTTATCTTATGTTACAGTGCTTGATGAATCCGATTCCTCTTTTTCCTTTCATTTTCAGAGTCCAAGCATTGATTTTGTCCCCTACTCGAGAGCTGGCTTCTCAAACAGAAAAGGTGATAATGGCCATTGGTCAATACATGAGTATCGAAGCATATGCATGCATTGGAGGCAAGAGTGTCGGTGAGGATATTAGAAAATTGGAGAGTGGAGTTCACGTTGTTTCAGGAACTCCTGGTAGAGTTTGTGATATGATCAAAAGGAGAACTCTTAGAACGAGACAAATAAAGCTTTTAATTCTTGATGAATCTGATGAGATGTTGAGCAGAGGTTTTAAGGACCAAATTTATGATGTTTATAGATACCTTCCTCCAGAGCTTCAGGTACCACCTTTTTTCTCGTCTTGATTTTTCCTCCTGGCTCATTATGTCTCAATAGCTTCTCTTCTTTCGATATGATTATAATCACCTTTCTTTGCTATGTGGGAAGCTCATGGATTCTATGTAACGTGTCGGCTTGAACAAGCGTTATTCAATTCATCTCTAGTGCCCTCTTCAGAAGCTACTCGTATTATGTAGTTAAATTAAACTGTGAATCCATTGTGCGCAGCTGTTGCTATGGTAGATTATTTTGCATGTCTGTGTGTCTCCTTAACTTTGTTTGATTATTAGCATGTCACTGTAGTATCCACTCAGTCAAACAAGGGTTGTGTAATTTCTTTGATGATTTTCTATGTGTGTTAGACATTGAATGGGATTATGATTAAGGATTTCAATATAGGGGTTTAACGGAGTGTTATGGTTTATTATTATGAGAATATCTTGCATCTTCGTCAAGATTGTAGAGCTCCTACTTAGTATAATTCATGTTGATTTCTTGTAACTAATTTACCTGTGTATATATCTGCTCTTATGCATGTATTGTATATATATTTTTCAGGTTGTGCTGATTTCTGCCACACTCCCCAATGAAATTCTGGAGATAACCAACAAATTTATGACAGATCCTGTTAAAATCCTTGTGAAACGTGATGAATTGACTCTAGAGGTCAGTGCATCATACTCTTCCTTCAAATGATGAGGCAATTAAGAATTTTTGCTTTAATAAAGTTTCTCCACTTATGTATGACAGGGTATTAAGCAGTTCTTTGTTGCGGTGGAGAGGGAAGATTGGAAATTTGATACCCTCTGCGATCTTTATGATACTCTTACAATTACTCAAGCAGTCATCTTTTGCAACACAAAACGCAAGGTAATGTATTTATTTAGCCCATTGACAATCTAGTTTATAGCCTTGCATTAGTCTTAATGGTTGGTGTTCTTGAAGTATGTCTTCTCAGTTGACTTCATCCTTTGTTCCTTTAGAAAACATATGCGCTAACGGGTGGGTTTGTTACAATTTTGTACTGTCTACTAGTAATCTCATAACAGAATATTACTTTTGGCTTTATTTCTGCATTGCCAGATTTGCTCAAATCCTCAGCGATTCCCCAATCTGATTTACTTGTTTTTCGTATCCATGGTCTGACGTATTATGGTATTTGGTTGAAAATTTTCCCATATATTCTAGTGTGTATCATGTAACGTCTTATGTAAATGTATCAAGTATACTGTGAATTAGGCAGCCATGTTTTGTAGACATTTCTGCAAGGGAGATCTCTCACTTTCAAAAACAGGTCTTTCAAACAGCTGATATCTAATTTGCCTTGGATGTTCTATTCAGTGTTTTTATTAAGGTCTGAAAAGAAGTTCTGGTAGTTGTGCATAAATCCAATTCGTTTTTTGCTATTTTTATTTGTGTTTAGCAATTTAGCAATATATCCTGGTTGGGCGCTAGTTTAGAGGAAACAGGATAGCTTTCGAATACGAAACAAATTATATGAAGTGGTTTGGTCTTTGCCTCGCAAAGTTTCGTATTTGTCACTGTGTGATATTAGGGTTCTTATTCTTAAATGAAAGACAGGTAAAGTTCTAGAAGGATCAGGGAGGTATTTGCGCTTATGTATACTATCATACGCTATTTTTATTGTTCATCTTTCAATCTTTCATATCGAGCTGCCTCAAGCCATTTTTTATTTCTAAACGTCATTTATTGATATATGATAGGTGGATTGGCTGACTGAAAAAATGCGCAGTAACAATTTCACTGTGTCATCTATGCATGGTGATATGCCCCAAAAAGAGAGAGATGCTATTATGGGAGAGTTCCGTAATGCACATACTCGTGTTTTGATCACAACAGATGTTTGGGCTCGAGGGATCGATGTTCAACAGGTATTTTATATGTTGTGATTTGTTTATTTCCTGTATTTGTGATCTTGTGATTTGCTGTTTCGGACTCTGCATAGCAAGTCCAGATACACAGTGAGAAGGGAGTTTTTGTTTCTTAGTATCTTTTCTTTTTGCTTGGTCGGAGTATGTTGATATCTAAATTTAATGATAAATTTTGTTTGATATTTGCTACTACGTTCCAGTCAATGTTGACCTCTTTATTCTTTGTGGAGGGTATTTTAATCAAAGGTAATTAAATGATTAAAAGAGAGTATTCTATTTACCCATGTATCATGCTTTCTATCTGCAAACATTTCTTCATCCCCTCTTATAGCTGACTTACGATGTTCTCTTCTCTGGCAATCTGTCTGACTCGGCAGATTTAGTGACACACTACCCTATTTGACAATTCAGAATTTCTTTTGTTTCCTTTATTGTATGTGAGCTGACTATCCTGTAGCTCCTGTTCACATCAGTTGAGTCACTGGTTCATGAAAACAGAATAATATATCTCAGAGCCATAAGAACATGTCTGTTTGAGTCCATCGGAAATAAATGGGCTCCGAGGTGATATATCTATTCTACAGAATTTTATCCTTGCTATAGCTGTGGGTTTTTGCCATCTTTCGACTGTTATAATGGTATGACGTGTACAATTGTGTGGCCTTGTTTACTCCTACTGCACTTTTCTATGAACAAGATTATCAGACGCTATCTAAACGGCCCCTCCTCCAGAACCTAAGTGAATAACAAGTTTGTAAGACTCCTTTAGCTAGCCATTCAGCTTGAATACTGTTACAATCTCATTGCTAAAAACGCTCTTTGATATGTTGGTATGCGGTGAGGTTGAAGTTGTAATTCGCATACTTTATTTCTCATGCTTTTTAAACATGCATGATGCTCTTCAGCTTCATTATTAACTTTCATATTTTAATCTTTGAAAGGAACATGGTTTTGGCTTGTTTTTTACCTTCCTGTTTGTCCCTTCAGGTTTCACTGGTAATCAACTACGATCTACCCAATAATCGAGAGCTTTATATTCATAGGATTGGTCGATCAGGTCGTTTTGGACGCAAGGTATATTTAACTTTCCTGATATGTTCTCTTCTCTATCAAGTTTTCTTGTGTGACCGACTGACTGATGTAATTTTGTTCTGCTGGTCTTACTCAAGTGTGGTATATAATGGCAGCTACTTCAAAATTCATTTTTATTTTGTGTTTAATTGAAGATTATCTTAGCGCTACCGGCATATTGTTGGTTTGTCGATTTTATTTTAAAGCTCCATAAATTGCCGAATGCAATTTCATGTAGTGCTCTATTTGACAGCCTTCATAATTTTCATGAACACTCTGTCCCTATGCACTGGTCAGTTAGCATTCTGTCACATTATTGCTCTACTACTGGATTATTTAAGGAGCCTACATGTTAAGCTTCACACCCTCTATGCATTGGTCAGTTAGGATTTTGTTTGTGTATACTGGAAAATCTTTTATAAATTTTCTCGAGTTATCTTTCTCGAGGAATTTGGCGAGATTTTGAAGGCTGAGTTTTACATGTGGTCCGCTTGATAATTTTGCAAGTTTACAGGTCCTTTCTCTCCCATCCCCTCTTTCTCCTTGCAATCCTTTCCCCCTCCTTCTGTTTCACTACCTAAACAAAGACTTAGTACCCATTTCGATTTTGATAGATAGGGGGATTATACTTTATGATCTTGGGACAGACCAAAACAAATAAGTTACTCTGTATTTTTCTTTTGGGACGGCTGATAGTCTTGACTTTTTACCAGTGCTTTTGTCTAAAGTTGAATTGACTTAGATGTGTCTACACCAAAATTTGTCCAAAGTCCCTTCAAAAGAAAATGTGTCTAAATCAAATTACAATTTCTTAGGGAAGTGGTTAGGATTTTTTTCTAAATGTGATGTCTTCCAGACTTCCAGTTTATGCTCCTATTTCGCTGTGTCTTATGTCTGTAAATGCTGTCTTATTTTAGCTGGGTGATTTGTTCTGTTTCAAATGCTGGCTGTAAGTTTGCAGGGTGTTGCTATAAACTTTGTCAAGAATGATGACATCAAGATTCTAAGAGATATTGAGCAATATTACAGTACCCAAATCGACGAAATGCCGATGAATGTTGCTGATTTGATATGAGTGGAAGGCCGAAAAGTGAACAACTCTTATGCCTGGCAATATGTGTTTTGGATGTGCTTATAAGTTGTGTTGAGGGTTGGAGTTGTTTCCAGTTTCTGTAACTAATTTCCTCATTTGGTATTTTTGGCATGGTTTGATTGGTGTACTGAAACAAAATATATTGATTTTTTCAAAATGAGAACCCTTCTGTGGGGAAAGTTTGCGCCTTGATTTAGATGGTTATATAACATGCTTGATCTAATGTCTGCCTGACTGCGAAAGTGGACCCTAAGCAAGCTAGGCCGAAGTACCAAACAAAATAGCCTTTTTGCCATATTTACCGTTGCTCACCTGGTGTTAAGGTGTGTGGAGTTCCAACTTCCAAGTTGTAGGCTGTGAAAAGATTAGAAAACAAATATAGGTTTCAAACTTTCAATATTCAACCGCTTACTAGGAGAGAAAGAAACATACATCGGATGTATTACCTCATACTTTATTGTTTTTGAGCACGTGTACTTTTTCTGAGCTTATTACCTTAAACTTTATTTGTTTTTAAGTTTATGTGTATTTTTTCCGAGTTTATTAAAGTTCATACATTAGATTTTTTATTTGTTTTTAATTAAAACTCAAATTTAATTAAGCTTGTATGTAATGTTTTTGAGTTTTACTGTAATTTCTTGAATTTAATGTTTAAGTGGATGGATTTATCAACTTTATAGTAAAACTTATAATTTTTAAAACAAAATTCAAAAAGCTTATTAAAATGCTCAAGAACTGTACAATTGGTAATAGTACATCGGATGTATAATTTATCTAATTGGTGATAGTACTTCTTGAGTTTTACCAGTAATCCTATGGGTTTCTATTTGATGTATTAATAAAGTTTGATTTTGATTAAAATACTACTATACAACCAACAAAACTTTTAGAAAATACAACCGAATTTCTTCTAGCTTGTTTTGCAATTTATTTCCAACTCGATTGCTAAATAGTATTGTAACACCCCCATGCACCAAAGTGCCTTACAAGGTCACCTTAGGTACGGAGATGCTACCATCTCGGTTTCCCGAGGCAATGATATACAAAAGACAATAACGAAACATCTTAAATAACATATTTAAATGATTACATTGTCTCAAAACTCCAAAACAAAACTGTCTAAACAACTATCTGAAAAACAAGTCTCAACATCTATTGAAAGACTCGACATAACGCAGCGGAAACTCTAATCAGGTGAATGCCCATCCATCCCTCGCGCATCATAGCTATACCTGTTCAAATCTGCTCACCATCCCTGAATGGATCATCACAGTTACAACAAACAATACGGGGTCAGTTACTGCCGTACAATCAAATCAATGAAACATAACAACATTATACATTCTCCTTCACCACAACACCTCACACCACATCACTGACTACACACCCAAGGTGTGTAGCCCTGCCAGTGGGGGACCGCAGCCGTTCTCACCTAAGCCCCGCTCATCATACCGAGCGAAAACCCAAGTTCCTTAATGTGCACATCCCTTCCCGTGGCGGGTTCCACGGAGGGCGAATCAAGGGCGTGAAGCCACTCCCGCAAGTGACTCCACTCAGCCGAGAACGCATCTCGCAACATACTCCAACCTCCACTTCCATCACACCGTCACATCATACAACACAAAACATAGATACAACATACAAACACAATATTCGTAATGCCACACAATGAACAGTAACTGAGTAGGGAAACCCTACCTGGAAGCAATCACCGATCAGCAACACAAGCAACTAGAAACGATCCTCTACGAATCCACTTCCTAACAACCACAATAACCATATATCACAAACCATACTAACAATCCCCAATCAATTACCCTAACCCCCAAATTAGGGTTTAAACAACAATAACGGAAATGCATAAAAACAGTACCAAGAACTTACCCTCGAGACAAGGAACACAAAGATGCGACCGACACGGAAAACTACCGACTCAAGCCCCGAATTTGCGAATAGCGCGAGATAACGACGAAGTAACGTTTGAGAGGTTTCTTGTGGAAGTTTTAAGGATTATGAAAGAAATGAACAGTGACGACGATTATAAAGTTAACTCGCGTTATTTACAAAACTTAATTAAATCAGCCCGCAACGCAACTTACTCGATCGAGTGACACCTACTCGATCTAGTGACCCAGCTACTCGATCGAGTGACCCTTACTCGATCGAGTGACCCAACTACTCGATCGAGTACCACACTTTCAGACTCTGACTTAAAACGACACAAACTTACTCGACAGAGTAAGGCCTACTCGGTCGAGTCACCACAGGCAGGGAAAACCGTAGTATTACAGTCTTCCCCCCTTAAAATGAACTTTTTCCCCAAAGTTCGACCCATATACATAAAAACAGCATTATAAAAGACACAAACAACTCCACGATACAACCACCACCATCTATATCACCACCACCATGTACACTCATACACAACTCGACTCACCAAGCCTAACACCACCAAACAACGCGACAACATTCATGAAATTACCAACCTACATAAACTCTCACAAAACAACATCACTAACTACAACCAGCATAAACCATAACTAACAACATGTCAAAAGCCATAAACCATAGCTAACAACATGACAAAAGCCCCCAAAAGTACATGTAATCATCTCCTACCCCCCTAAAAGAAACATGGTTACTTCCCCGTAACCACACATACCTGATCAAAAAGAGACGGATACCGCTCCCGCATAGCATCCTCCGCCTCCCAAGTAGCTTCTTCAACCTCATGATTAGACCACAACACTTTGAGCAACACAGTCTCCCCGGACCTAGTCTTCCGGACCTTACGATCAAGAATCTGCTTCGGAGTCTCTAGATAGGACAACGACTCATCTAACTCAATGTTCTCCACCTCAAGAACATGCGAAGGGTCACTCACATACTTACGCAGCTGAGACACATGAAAGACATTATGCACTCTATCCAAAGCCGGTGGTAAGGCTAATCGGTAAGCAACGTCACCCACCCGATCTAGGATCTCATAAGGTCCTATGAACTTCTGACTCAACTTTCCCTTCTTCCCAAAACGCATAATCCCACGCATAGGAGAAACTTTCAGCAAAACCTTATCCCTAACCTCAAACTCGATGCTCCGACGATGAAGATCCGCATAACTCTTTTGCCGATCCTGAGCCGCCTTCATCTTCTGCCGAATAACCTTTACTTGCTCTATCATCTCCTGAACTAACTGTGGTCCTAAAACCACAGCCTCCGCACTATCATCCCAGCAAATCGGACTCCTACACCGACGCCATATAAAGCCTCGAACGGAGCCATACCGATACTCGTATGATAACTGCTGTTATACGAGAACTCGATCAAATCCAACCGATCTTCCCAACTGCCCCCAAACTCCATTACACAAGCCCGAAGCATATCMTCCAAGGTTTTGATTGTCCTCTCCGTCTGCCCATCCGTCGCAGGATGGAATGCCGTACTCATCTTTAACGTCGTTCCCATCAACTCCTGTAACTCCTGCCAAAATCGAGAAATAAATCTCGCATCTCTATCCGATACAATGTCCTTAGGGACCCCATGCAGCTTCACCACATGCTTCCGGTAACCCAAAGCCAACTGAATCTTGCTCCAAGTATCTTTCATTGGAACAAAATGAGCTGATTTGGTTAACCGATCCACTATAACCCAAATCATATTATTACCATGCTGGCTCCTCGGCAATCCCACTATGAAATCCAAGGATATCGACTCCCATTTCCACTGCGGCACCTCGAGAGACTGAATCTTACCCTGCGGTCGACGCTGCTCACCCTTAACCCTTTGACACGTCAAACATCGAGCCACAAAATCAGCTATCTCCCTCTTCATCCCCGGCCACCAGAAAGTCTTTCGAAGATATTGATACAACTTGTCAACTCCCGGATGCACCGAATAAGGTGTGCAATGAGCTTCCGTCATAATCATCCTCCTCAACTCCGCATCAGCAGGAACACGCCATCTCCCATCAAAACGAAGACTCCCATCAGAATGAATGGAGAATTTGGACACCGTCCATTTCTCCACCTCGGCTCGCTACTCCTGGATCTTAACATCATCCCTTTGCTTCTCCCGAATGCTGGCATACAGATCTGGCTCTACCGTCAAGTCCCCCATTGCATCTCCTTTCCGAATCATATGGATCCCCATTTTCCCGACCTCATCTCTCAATCGCATCAAGGACATAACAGTGCATAGGGAATGCACACTCTTCCGACTCAGCGTATCAGCAACAACATTCGCCTTCCCCTCATGATACACGATGTCCATATCATAGTCTCTGATCAACTCCATCCACCTCCTTTGCCTCATATTCAGCTCCCTATGGGTGAAGATA
>VHZZ01006821.1:29109-50200 GCA_009801015.1 Silene noctiflora | reverse complement strand
CTTTTTCTCATGCATGTTGCATAGATCTATAAATTACTAAATTAACTTGTAATTTGGTATCCTAATTAGAGGAGTCTAATTAGGGGTCTATGGACCTTTAAGAAATAGATGGATTATACCAAAACATACATTTTGCTACTGGCTGATTGTTCAAAAAAGGCTACTAACGTAAGACAGGATGATGAGGATGAACATAATCAATCAAAAAAGCTCCTTTTCTGTGTGGAGCAAAGGAGGAAAGTCATTAACACTTGTTATTTGTGTGTGAGTATATCATCAGGTGTTTGGAGCTGGTGTCTGTATGGTTTCGGGTGCAGCTCCTAACTCAGAACTTTATTAATTGGTGGCTGAAAAGGAGGCAGAGGTTTGCGTGCAAGAAACAGTGTATAGCAGTTATACTATCATGCTTAATGTATTTGTTGTGGTTTACTAGGAATCAATATAGGGTTGAAGGCTTGTTATGGAGGCCTGATGTTCTGGTTGCACGTCTAAAAAGTGAAGTTCATATGAGATTAGGACAATGCTCTCTAAATGTAAAATGTCAAAGTCCTAGATTGGTTAAATACTATTATACGAAGTTAGAAGATAATATTATAAGGATTATGCCTCCTATAGTTTGTAATAGGATCATTTTATTCTTTTAATGAGAAGCTGAGATTTTCCAAAAAAAAAAAGGAAAAACAGATGATCTAATTGAGTCGGTAAAGAAAAAAATATTAAAACATTATCGATAAAAAGATAGATTAATATGAAAAAAAAATTATTCGTCACACGGAAAAATAAAATAGAGTTAATTATTCAAACTCACATGCGTAAATAAAAGGAAAATTTTAAGGAAAGAAATGATCAAGATTAATAAAGAGAAAAAAGTTTAAAAAAATATATGAAAGATGAGCAAAAGCGAAAGTAAAATAAAAATATCGATAAAATAAAGAATAAAAAATTTCCGCAAAAATATGTAAATCAATTAATATTTTTGCTATTAAATAAAATATTAAAGGTAGTATTTGATGGGGGTGTTGGTCGTCGCTCCACTATCAAACAATATTTATATGCAACAAATAACTAATATAGATGTAAGTAGAGATCGAACCCAAAGGACGGTTGTTTAAGAGAGTTATCAAGTACTAATAGCCATGTCTTGTCTCACAATACTGGGGTTGAGCTTGTATTCTAAACTACTATAAGAAACAACAATCAAATGTAAACAAATGAAAACTAAAGCAAGTAAATAAGATGAGATGTAAACATTATGAGGAAAACACTAGGGTGTCATGGGATCATAAGGGAGAACAAAGTGAGATTCACATATAAATGATTCTAAGATTAATCAAAGTTATAGTCGGGTTAGAACTGAGGCTCTCGATCTTACGGTCCCACCTAGGTCGAGTTGGGCTAGCTCTCGCGCACTCCCGATCTTCGTATCAACATCATGCATGGTCTAATTACTCCTAAGGCTCTTGATCTGATAGGAGAAGTTGAACAGGTAGAATAATCATGCTAGATTGTCAATCAGGCATTTCATCAAATATAGCATGTGCACTAGTCGAAACCACAACATTCAATTAATAATATAAACTCATTGAGCATTACCCTATAATCATTCCCTAATCCCCCATTAACCCTAGCTAAAGGACTACTCACTACTCATCATGATTAGCATGTTAATAACCATTTCCACATTGTGATGTCACCATCTTGCCCAATTTCCGCATTTTACCCTTTTTACTGCAAACCATACAACAATAATAGGATTAGACATGAAAAATAATATACGTCATAAAAAAAACTCCATAAAATAATGAAAACTCCAAATTGTTTTGTTGAATTTGTGGAGAGAATATAAAAGACTTAAAGTGACACTTAAAAATATGATTGGCTTGTTAGACGACATAATACTAAGCAACTGAATATCAACAGGCTTAATTAAAAGACATATGAGAAATATTAGAATGTCAAAAGGCACAAACATGACATTATTATGAGAGTAGTAGAGTTTTAATTGATAGAAAATTAATGAGTTGTGGGGGAGACGAAGTGGCGTAGTCATAAAGGATTGAGAAGAGAGTAATTTAGTCAATTAGAGTGAACATTGTATAGGATTCCACCTAAATAATCTAGGAGGTGATGTGTACATTATGAATTTAATATTAGGTGGCATTTATCGATGTCTACGTGGCATTTAATCGATGTTTTAAGTACCCTTTTAATAAGATTGTATAGATTCAAATTTAAATTTATTTTAATAACTCACAGATTTTAAGTAAGAATCAAATTCCGATTTATTTCGATTGTAATTAAAGATTAAAGCAAGTCAGCAAAGATGATGCTTCCGCTTTGAACCTTATTCTCCAAATTAAAAGATAACTAGACCATTATTTTCATCATTGAAATCAGGACTAATAAGGTAAAAAGACAGGATGTATTCCGACGAAATGCTATTAATTCTCGCTCCTGGCTCAGAAGGAACTCAACTTTAAGCTTAATTATGAGTGGGCCGGGTGAAAGAAGCAGGTAAGGACGTTATCAGGAAGATGCTCTGTGTACTCACCGCACGTCTGATCCTTCATTATCAGAGTACGTAGACACATTGATGTTGTTTTCTGCTTTTTCTCTGTAGGTTTTGGTCCTCTTCTCCACCCAAATTAATAGGTTCAATTCTATTATCAACCAGGATCTTAACTACAGAAAAACTCTACTTTCATCTGTTGAAAAACTCTACTTCCACTTGTTGTTATGGTTAAATCTATATACTTTTATTTTGAAACAAATACTTTTCTCTCGAAGACGTGTCATATCAAACTTGATACGTGATCATAATCCTCTAGAGCGCCATCTTGCATAATATTTGAACGATATTGCAGTTAGAGTTTAAGTAATATATTTAGATCTTCATTATTCTTGATCACGGGCTAGAATTGTACATGCTTGCATCTTGTAAGGTACTTGCCTCGTGTTTTGTAAATCTCTTAGCCTTATTGTCAAAGACAACAAAAATAGTACTCCTTGTGTCATTCTCGACTGATAGCGCTAGACTTGTTAACATATACATTTACAATTTAATTAAGTGATAATATTAACAGTAGGAATAGTGAATGTGTCCCATAATTTGTTGATAAATTTTACATCTCATCATAATTTCAAGATGTAACATAGTTCGTAGAACAATATTATTATAATTTATAAATGTGTGGCAGTACGTCGCTTGTTTTCACAGCATTCTTTCGATTTACTTTTTAATGTTCCCGTAACTAATAAATTGACGCGTGTGCCTGCGACACTAAATTTCAAATTCGGTAATCATTTAATTAAATTAGACTAGATTAAATAAAACTGTTAGGGTTTTCTCTCATGCGTCTCTGAAGTTTTCACTTTTCGTAGTTGTACCCCTACATTTGACATAATAGTAATTATACCCTTAAACTTCATTAGTCATTCTCAAGCGTGATTAAAGCAATAAGAAACGTTAAATTGGGTTATTAAATGCTAACAGGGCAGGAGTGGCTAATGGCACAGACTGCTTACATGGTGTATGTTGATATGGTATTAACCTGGCATTTACATATACTCCCTCAAATCCTAAAAAAACACATCACCAGTCATTATTCTTTTCATTCAAATCCTTTTAAAACCCTTCACCTCCCATGTTCATAATCAACTTCACTCACCTCTATATCCCTTCAACACTATCTCACTCTCTTCAATCTCATTAGCAACCAATTGTTGGCCTTTCTTTCTTTTACACTAAGATTATTTAATATAAATACTCTGAATTATGATGGTCCTTCTCAAATTACTCCAATCTTTGATTTAACTACCAATATTACGTACTATTACCTACTTTAACTTAAAATAGAATTGGTCTAAAAACAACATGTTGTAGCAGATTTTACAAGCTTGGGCCCACTTTTGTTTTAAATACTTATTTTTTTCTTCCCTTTATCCCTATTCTTTCATTAAAATTTCTGCAAAAAAATTGTTCTTCAATTTTTCTCTCTCTCCTCCATTCCAACGGCACTTAATCTCTCTCACTCACCCTTGTTAGTAATCTTCTTCTTTCTCTTTTGATAATTTCTGCATTTCCTATAATGAAGCGCCCAACATCATCTTCATCTTCTTCAACTACAAGGGACGTTTTTTGCAACCATAATTTAATAGCGGTTCTGAAGTTGGTGAATAAAGGACCAAATGTTGGAAATAAATTTTATGGATGTCCTTTATGCCTGTAAGTTCAATTTCTTGGTTATTTTCATCATCTTCAATTAATTGGTTAGCTTGAAAGTAATTTGTAAAATTAAAATTGATGTTGCCTTTTGATTATAATGTAGAATGAATGTGGTTTTTTCAATGGGTTGAGGAAATGCACTCTAAAAAAGGCAGAATTGATATTGAGGCAAAAATGAAGAAAATGAAAATGAAGAATGTGAAATTGAGATTGGAGGTGAAGATGTTGAAGGTTGAAGTAGACAAACATTCAAAAGGGGGGAAGATTGTAATGGTTGGATTAATATTTTCTTGGATTATATTTGCATTTAGTTGGATGTTTAGAAATTGAATGTAACCTTGATATTAAGGAATTGAATCAACTATGTATGAAAACAATTGTCCAAGGAATGCAATTCAATTTGGAAGCAATAAACTTGTATATTACATTCTGCAAAATCTGTCCATTGCTTTCTTAAACAAAGTCTGACCAAATAAAGGTCAAGAAGGAAACAACTACATTAACTGACTGGTGTCATACATTTACAAAACATTCTGCAAATCTATTACAAAAACCAGTGTCTCAGTCACAAAACACTTTCATACATTCCAAAACAACATTCTTTAAGTCTTTCTTCACTTGATGTCTTCACTTCATATCTTCTACTGGTTTTGGTTAACTGATTGCTGGGTAGATTCTCTCTCCATAATGCTCATTGGTCCACTGTTACTGCCCATAACCTATCATGAATTGAAGTTAATGCATTTGTGCTTTGTAATGTACAAGCAATCCTGAAGCTAAAGAATTGGTGAACTTACATTTATATAAGCATGACCTTGTTCATCAATCAGTACTCCAAATCCTTGTGGGGCCTGCAATATCACCATATTAAGCTAATGAGATACTACTTTTAATAAAGAATCCTAATTGAAAACATTAATAGGCTGTTTTCAGAACTCACCCTACCAACTCTGCCACTTCTATCTCCTCTACCATTTCTTCCACCTCTTGCACCTCTACCTCATCTTCCACCAGGCCTTATGATTCTTCCTCCTCTACCAATTCTTGTTGGTTGAGCTGTTGTTGTATGATTCCAATCAGAGGTAGGTTGTGGCATCTCATTTAGCTCCATCCTAGGTGTTTTCCTAGGTCTTCCCATTGGTTTTTTTTGGAGGGGGTGGTGGTTGGTTTTCCTTGTCAGGGCACTTTTTTTTGTTGTGTTTTTTTGATTTGCAAATTGAGTATGACATCTCAATTTCATGCTTGGTCAACGTATATGGTTTTTTAGGGTTCTCAAAAGGATCCCTTCTTCTTTTTCTCCTAGGCCTACCAGGTCCAACTTTAATAGGTGGAGGATTAAGTGGGAAGTCTACCTTTGGCCAATGTCTTTAGCTTGGACAAGGACTAATAGACAGATTGTAGGTTTGAAGATAAGCTTCTCTTTTATACATGTCATGCACATAATCTTCAGCATGACCATGTATATTAAAGATAGTTGTCACACTATGGTAACATGGGATGCCTGCTAAATCCAATTTCCTACATGTACAGGGCTTTGCTTCCAAGTCAACAGTCAAGATATCAATCCCATGCGTTACCTGAAATAGATTTGGTTTTTTGATGGTAAAACATCACAGGCAGCAGCTTTGTCCTTCTCCACCTCAAGTCTTGCTTGCACTATAGGACAAACAACATGGGTTGATGACTCCATTGCTGTTTTTTTTCTCCATCAACCTTTGCATCAATGAAGACCTTATCTCTTCAAGCATATAAAACACATGTTTTGATCTGGCATTAATAATGTAGGCATTAAAAGTTTCTGACATATTGCTAATTATGACATCATTTTTTATGTGTGTTTGGATGAATGCCCTACAAAACAGTGTTGGTTTACATGCTATGAAGGCTTCAGCAGCCTTATGGTCCACATCTCTTAGAGCATCCAAGGCATCATTGAAATCTGCTTCATTATATGCTTTAGCACAATTTCAAAAGAGTAGTTTCATTTCATCACCTCTGGAGGTCTTCTGCCAATTAGCAAAGATATGCCTTGCACATTGCCTATGTTCTGCCATAAGGAACTCTTTAGCAACCATTGTTACTAAAGCCTATATGGAAAAAAAAAATGTGTTATAAGTGACCTAAGCTATTTGTGATTTAAAATTAAATTAAAAGTAATGAATAATGAAGTAATTAAACCAACCTGATGCTGATCTGAAATAATAGTCCATCCCTCTCCATCCTCTTCTCCCAAACTGGTTTTAAGTTGTTTTAAAAAACACTCATAACTTTCATTGTTTTCTCCTTCAACAACTTCCCATACTAAGGGAAACATCTGTTCATTACCATCCCTACCAACAGTAGCAATTAATTGTCTCCCTAAAAAGGTCTTCAAAAAACAAGCATCAAAACTCAACACCTTTCTACACCCTAACAACCACCCTTGCTTCAGAGCATCAAAACAAACAAACAATCTCTGGAAAACAGCAGGGTTTGATACCACATTAGGGTTGGTATACAATGTGAAGATACTAGTTGGGTTTCCTTGTTCAAGAGCTGTTATGTAACTCCCTATCATGCTGTAACGCTCTTTCATTGACCCATGGAGCAGTTTGTGAGCATAGTACTTAATTTTATAAGCAAAGTCTTTCTTGATTAAAACCTTGTATGCTCTCCTTACAGTTTCCATGATGTCTTTGGCTGACCAGTGTGGTTTAGCCTTAAAAACATCAAGAAATTGTTTAGCTAACCAAGTAGATTTTAGCTTCCTGTTACTCTCCATTGTCCTCTGACAAGTGTGATGAGGATCAACAGTCTTTACAAGAAAAGATGCTAACTTATTATCCCAGCTACCGTAAAGTTTGAAAGGATAACCTTTTCTACATCTTACCCTAAGTTTTTTCTCATGTGTTTTATCACTAATATCAAAAGTTAGATCCCTACCTTGAGCAACAACATACCTTGTCACAGATTCTTTAAACAAATATGTGTTAGGGAATTTAATTCCTACACACCATTTCAGCTTTGTGAAGTCAGATCTCTCATCAACTACAGGCACATTAGTTCTCTTTATTTTACCACGGACCCTCTCCTCATCACTCTCCCCATGAGTGTTTTCTTCATCTCCACTCTCATCATAATCACTGAGGTTTGCCTCAGGTGTCTTTGAAGTGCTAGGTTTTGAAGTGTTAGGTAAATTGGATTCAACTTCCTGGCCAGTGAGCTTACCAACTGCAGCTTCAAGCTCTAGTTGATGTGAAATCTTCAAAGCATTAGCATTCCATGCCTTTGCTCTTAGTCTTACTTGTTTTAGCTCATCATCATCGTCATCAAAACTAGCATCAAACAAATCATCATCTTCTAGGTCTACCTCATCAACTAACTCCTCCTCTAGTACACTCTCATCACTATATCCTTCTTTATCATCTTCAAGATCATAACCTGGATCTTCTTCTTCGGCCTCACTTAACCAATCATCATTCTCCTCAAGGCAATTCAAAGCCGCCTCATCAGCTCTAGCTTCATAATCATCAAAGCAATACAAAGTTGTTCCAAGACCTTCATAGTCTTTAAATAGATCTACTAGTGTGTAGTCATTGCAGTCATAAGATGGTCCAAGACTGTCAATCAAATTGTCAGGAGGTGGTGACTCTTCAACATGTAGAAGTGCTTTTCAGTTCCTTTTTTAGGAGAATTGGTGAATCTGGGAGTGGTTCTAATAACAACACTAGAAGTTGTTTTAGAACATTTTTTTGGTGATTTACAAGATGTTTTTTGGGTATTTTTTTTAGGTTTCCCAGTTGGTTATGGTTGTGGTTTATGATGAGCAGCAATTGGTTGTGGTTTTTGATGAGTCGAGATTGGTTTTTTTAGTGTTATAAATGAAGAGGATGACTCAGGTGGTCCCTCAAGTGGTTCTTTCTTTTGAAAAGCAACAACCGTGTCACTTTTGGCACGCACCTTTCTTTTTGGTATTAATTTACTTGGTTTGTTAACAACACTCCCATTACCAACCTCCTCTATCCACAACATTAACTGGCTGACATCTTTCTCAAGTATAAGATAACATTCAACCACTCTATGCAACCCAGCCAGATTACATATTATTTGTGCATCTCTATCATCAAATGCTCTTTTCAATCCCTCATTTGGATGCAAGAAGAATAAACCATTTACACCCCTCTTAAACTTACTACATTTTTCAGCTTCTTCAAGCAATGTAAACCATCTCATCTCATCAGGATCAAGCCCCACTGTCATAAAGGTCCTACCCATATATACCAAAGAATGTTCATCCCTCCTAAAACCACCTCCAAACCACAATTTCAATGTCACTACCTATTTTGGATTTAATGATGCAAAGTTATGATGTTAATCAAATGTTATTAAATGATAAAGCTTTAATAGAAGAAACAGTAAAATTTCTTAATCCAAATGTTGCATTATTCTTAATTCAAATGTTGTATTATTTTCCATAAATTTCATTGTTTTTGCTATTACATCTAAATGACCACAACTACTACAATAAAGAAGAAAAACAAAATATTAAACATGGAGGTAAAGTTCATAAAGGTAACTAATTGTTTAGACTTCATCTTCAACCCCATAATCTCAGATTTAATTAGTTATTATTTCTTCACCTTTAACCCCAAATATTCTTCATCTTCATAAGCATTGCTCCTTTCCAATGCTTCGGTCTTAATAACATGTTCATCACTTAACCACATAACATAATTGTTGTATTCAAAATACGTTTTTTGTGGATTAAATGTTGAACCAGAAATCTTCAAAACGGCATTCCTTCCACACAAATTGCAGTCTTGGTTTTGAAATTCTATCCCTTGAGTTGCGTTGTTCCTTCTTCAATTGGTAGATGAAGAATACATGTTAGAATAGAAAAAGGGTGAAGAATGGTGAGAGGAAACTTTAAGGGAAATTTTTAAATAAATGGAGGGTGAAAAATGAAGTAATTAATGGAAGAAATGGGTGTTGAAGAATGAAGTATTTAATGGAATTTGAGTAATGAAAAGTGTAAACGAAAAAAAATAGTTAAAGATCAAAGTCATGTTGGCAGTTAACTCGTGTCATGTTGGCACTTAACTGTCCAACTTAACGTTTTAGGGTACTTTAATCACGCTTGGGAATGAATAAGGAAGATTAAGGATACAATTAGTATTATGTCAAATGCAGGGGACCGCAGCCGTACCACCTAAGCCCCGCTCATCGCAACGAGCGAACCCAGATCATTAATGTGCACATCTCCCTTGTGACGAGAGCCACAAGAGGCGAACATGGGGTTGGAACCATCTCCCGAAAATGGTCCCACAACAATACCAATATTAACACCATAACTCAATCATACAATAACCACAAAGATCGACATATTACATGCATACTAATTACACAACCAACTGAGTGGGAAACCCTACCTAAAAAGCAATCCAAGAAGCACCAATCATCAATACACACATGAGCATGGAAGACTGCTATCGACACCTACAACAATGGTATGACCCGATTACAAACGACCACAACCCTAACCAAAACCCACAGATGGTGACGATGACTTACCTTACACGGTGGACTAATGAGTAGATCGGAACCGACGCACACACCCACTCCCATGGTGGTCTCCTAGGTGAAGGCTCAATAAGAGATAGAGGAAAAGGAGGTAGAGGGAGAAGTTGTTCTGATTTTAGGTTTTGCGAAAAAAGAAAAGAAGTGAAATGATTTCAGGTTATGGCTTCCGCGTAACGTTATATTACGCTGCCACTCACGCACTTGGTCGACTACCAACATACTCGGCCGAGTACACCGCACTCGACCGAGTGACCCTTGCTAGGTCGAGTCCCTGGTCCAACACAAGGTAATTCCAAAGTCGTCCTTACCCAAGGGGTCTAACATGGTCAAAAGTACCTATGATCAGTCAATGAGTCTCCCAATAGGGCGGTTATTACACCGAACCCGACCCGATTGACCCGTTTTCCAAGTCTAATTTCGGGTCATGATTTTTCATTAATTCAATCATTCCGGGTCAATCAAATCTTTTTAGGTCACTCAAGTCGGGTCACTTTTTGTAACACCCCAGCCTAAATCATGGGTCAGGAGCGGTCACTCACGGTAGCTCGCCAGATTGTGTACTTGGCCCAGAGATCAACACGTGTTCTTTCCAGCGCATTTTGTCCTCACTCATGCGCATCCCGGAAACCTTCCCATGAGGTCACCCATCCTAAGACTAGTCTTATTCAAGCACGCTTAACTATGAAGTTCTTTCGCATGGATAATCAGAAAAGAAGGTCCACTTTTTTTTGATATGAGTAGTACTTTCAGTACCTCTGAGCACTAGTCAGAATGTAAGTCTATCAATGGACTCTTAAAGGGCATACCTCTTTAGGTCTATCGGGTCATACATTTCGAATCTCGGGTCAACCTTATCGAGTTTGGTCATTCAGATTGGGTCAGTTTAGCCGGTCTAGGCACTTGAGAGAAAAACCCTTAAATCAAACAAATACTAAAAATACTAAAATAAATATTACAATTTTATAGGAGAGGTACTAATCGGATCTTAATCCGAACTTAAAACACAATTAGGACAGTCAAAACAGTGATTCGAAAACCCCATATAAATCTAGCTAAATAATCTGAAAACGCTTACTAATTAGTCCAAAAACAGTGCAAAATAATCAGCCAACAATGGAGGCCGAACTCCATCAATTGTTCGCCGATCTCGATGCCCTTAAGCAATCTTCTCTTGATCCAACTCTTCTTAGTTCAATTGATAAGGTAATTTGCTTGATTCTCATCATTCCTTCATTTTTAGCTGAGTAATTGATTGATTTCTCTGTTTTAATTGCTGAATTTTATAATTCAGATTGTAATTAAGGTACTGGTAGTAGTTTGATCAATCTTCTTGTTTTATTATAGAAATGTTGCATGCATTTGCTGATGTTGGATTTGATTTGGTGTACATGTACTTTATTTGATGCTAAATTGAATTGTTTTGTGTGTACCTTTTATAGAATCGGCTACTTTATATACGCCCGCTGTCTCAATCCTTTGCGGTATTTTAATCAAAGTTAAACAAGTGATTGGGATGGAGAGAGTAGTATTTTACAAATGTGAATGTTTTTGGAGTATGAATAATTGTAAGGTAAGGAGACAATGTGCTCTGAATTTTGGCTAAACTATGAGTAAAATGTACAAAAGATTATAGCTTTATGGTGCTCTGAAGCTCCCAGGTGTATCCGCCAAAGGTTGGAGACCTGGAGCATTGGAATTATGTAGTTGATATTTTGTGAATATGCTGCACTAGACCATGAATCCATGATAGAAATGAAATAGTCGACAGTCTGTTGGCACATTTGTTCATATCTATTCGTTGTACTGATCTTTGGCTGACGAATTGATACACTTCGCTTCTCTCATTATTTGGTTACTGATCGACGCTACAGTTGCAACATCGAGTAGAACATCTTACCAGCCTTGCGAAGTCAGCACCAGTTCAACGATCCAAAGTCAAGGTCATATATATTCTTTCAGACTTTTGTCTGATTTGCAGTTTTAAGTTTGCAATATGTAAGTGATGTATCAAATACTGATTAATTGATGAAATGTAACAGGATATGAGTGCTGAAGTGATTGACAGCAATCCTTATAGTCGATTAATGGCACTTCAACGTATGGGCATTGTAGCTAATTATGAAAGAATACGAGAATTTTCTGTGGCAGTTGTGGTATGTTCTTGAACTTTCTCTATATAATTGTTTCTTATTTACTTTTTTCTTTAATTTCACTTCTAGCAATTATTGTGTGCATTAATGATTTATGATGGGAATTTTTTTGCTCAACTTTTGAAAATTAAATTCGGCATATTTCATGTGTTGTGGTAATTGGGTTGCTATATTACAAAATTTTCTGGAATTTGGTTTTCAGATCAGTTACTTTGATGAGATAGCTTTCTTAGCCTCTAATTTTTTTTAATGAACATGGTTTGACAATACAGGGTATTGGTGGGGTAGGAAGTGTTGCTGCTGAGATGCTTACTAGATGCGGCATTGGTCGATTGTTGCTTTATGATTATGACACGGTGGAGTTGGCTAACATGAATAGGTTGTTTTTCCGTCCAGAGCAGGTCTGTCTCATATATGATCTTTTTCATTTGTACTCTATATAAATTCTCCTCTTTAGCTTACTATGAAGTTGGTCTTGGTAGTATCATTTTTGTAACTAAAAGCTCATGGGATAACTAATAACTAAATTTTTATTTGACTACAGCTGAATCACATCGTGCTGTTTTAAAAGATATGTATACTCCAGTTGCTAATTTACATCTGCGTGGTGGATTCTCAATTACAGGTTGGTATGACAAAGACTGATGCTGCTGTTCAGACTCTATCAGATATAAATCCTGATGTTGTACTTGAGGTGAGTATACTAAATATATATACTATGAAACTGATGATATGCATTTTTCACTTCTGTTTTCTCTGTATTGCTTTGATGATTGAGTTGTCAGACTTGTCCCTTCAAAGTTAGATCAGTTTCTCAACTCTTAAGTGCAAGGGATGGGGTTAAGGCAACAGGAACTAATCAATTTCCTTAAGAAATAGTTTGACCAGCTGAAATCTGGAACTAAGGATAGAAAAACGATATTCACAAATTGATGCTACAAGTCATGCTCAATTTCTCACTGTGCTTCGATTATTATGTGAAAGGGTGTATATCAAACATAGTTGCTCGACAAACACCTTGTTTGATAAACTCGCAACTTATTGAGGTGGATTTACTTGTTTGGACCTGAGGAATTTCTGATGAAGCCAGCTTTATATGATAAATTCTAGTTTTTAACAATTTGTATCTTTTTGTAACGCAATCATGTAGTATCTAATAAACTGAAATGCAAGTCAGAGTGATAAGAGGCCTGCTATTAGGCATGAGCTACTATCTGTTAAGGCTTCAAGCCCTCCAAGCCCCCCTCAATCTGCTAGCTACACTTTTTCTTGATAATTCATAATTGTGTAAATATGACCTCTCTAACTGCTGCAACAATGAAAACTGTCACAGGTGTGGTTAATACATGGCCAGAACCTTTAGATTAGCACCATTGATGCAGGATGATTAATTATAGTATACCAATCTCCAATATTCTCGTTCTTTTCCTTTATATAGCTCCTGCATATGCCTGATTCAAGATTTTGTCGCCATAGACGCAGAGAGGCTACCTTGTATTCTTGTGATTCTTACGTGGATAAGAACTGCTGTTAATTGCTGCGTTATTTGAGTTATCAAATTTGTTTTCCAGTCTCCACCCAGACCTTGTCGAAACTTACTTGCATTTGGATCTTATTTAGTCATTGTTCTCATATTCCCACCATTTAACAACCTGCATTCACCAACAAAAGGCACTTAATGAAAAAAGACTAATCTGATAAATGTCGCATATCTGCGAAATTGAATGGGAATTCTGGATATATCAGTTGGTACCTGTTTAACATAACAGAGTCTCACTTTAAACTTTATTCTTCACTTTGCTCTACTTTGACTGCTAACTTGCCTTCTATTTTCAGAGCTATACGATGAACATAACAACAGTAGAAGGCTTTGAAATTTTCATGTCTAGTTTGAAAAATAAAAAATTCTGCCTGGCGAAGGAAGGCAGTGGTGTAGATCTTGTGTTAAGCTGTGTGGACAATTATGAAGCAAGGATGGTGGTTAATCAGGTTCTTTCTCGTCCTCACCTTTCAGCTCTTTTTTTTTTTGCTGCATATGGTGCTTGTGTGAGAGTTTGAAAGTGATTGAGACAATCATCTCCTTTGTGTCACCTTTATCTGAAATGGTAATATTTTTACTCTACAGGCATGCAATGAATTGAATCAAACATGGATGGAGTCAGGTAAGTGACTTTATTCTCTTGTCTGTTGGATCAGTTGTGTTCTGTTTGATGAAAGAAGTGTTATTCCAACATTTGATTTGCTATTCAGAATACAAATTCTAACATGGTCCAGACTTGTTGGTCGTTCAAATTGTCCGACACATTTGTTATCTCTATGAAATTCTATTACATTACTTTTCCATTGCTGTTACTTGTTATTGAGTTGCGGGTTCCGGCTTGCCGCTTGCCACTTTAGCATGGTCTGATCATGCCATTCGATTTTTAAAGTGGGGAAATAAAGGGATTATTTAAGACTAAGACATGCATGATAAGCGTGTGTCCAAGAATCGCCTGCATCGTAATATCAAAAAGACTTGCTTAAAGCCTCTGCAATTTAGCAAAGCATCTAATTTCTCTTAATTGTTCTTGCATTTTGAGCGATAGCTTCTATTGTGCTCTGGCTCTCTTCTGATGGTTGTTAGGGGCTATGTTAGATGTTTTTAATCCTTTTAGAGAAATTTGGAAGGAAGGGAGTCTAACAATTTCCTTTGTTTGTTTGGCAATTAGATTGGGGGAAAGCTTTGCCGGGGAAACACACTCCTACCCTCCCCTCTCCTTCCCTTTCACTTGCCTCTCCTTCCCTCCTACTTTAGATCCAATGCACGAGGGAGAATCTTTATTTACACTATTTGAGCATGTGGGTGACTTCTACATTTACTTGTATTTATATTAAGCAACTTTTCTTTTGTATGATGATTCTTTTCTGGACTTTTGTTGAATTTTCAAAAGCAGAAGGTGAAACCCAAATGGGGTTTAGGAATATAATTCCTTTTTTGCTCCAAAGAAATTACGTCACAACCTCAAAGTGTCTACCTGCGAAAATGAATTAGCTTGCCAACCTTGATTGTCATTTTTTGTACTTCTATGCATGGGGAATCTGATATATTACTGCGGCTTAGTATCTTTGAAGTTCATTCGGATATTGTTGCATGTACAGGTGTGTCAGAGGATGCTGTTTCTGGCCATATACAATTGCTTATTCCTGGAGAAACAGCCTGCTTTGCATGCGTGCCCCCCTTGGTATACTACTTATTACCTCATTAATTTTTTTTTAATATATACAGATTAAAGACAATTGGATTAAAAGAAAATGACTCATTAATATGGATGTGCTTCTTGTACTCCGGAGCAGCAGCCAGATGTAATTCTTGACACAATAATTGTTGTGGGTCATTCGGAAACAATCTCTTTGTGTTTTCTAAAACAGGGGTAAAGGTTGCATACATTCTTCAATGCCCCCTTACCTTGCCTTAGACAAGAGCCCTTGAGGCAGTGTGGTGGTGTTGTTCCTTTCGTATAGATTAAAAGGCAAATGACCACTATCAGTATGTTAAACACAAGTTTTTGAAGCAAACTCAACTGTAGCCTTGATGTGCCGTTGTCGATTTTATACAGGTTGTGGCATCTGGAGTAGATGAGCGTACACTGAAACGTGAAGGTGTCTGTGCAGCATCTCTCCCAACAACCATGGTAATTATTCCAATCACCCTGAATTAAAGAATATCATATTGGCGATGGTTTTAAAAGATTTTGTAAGGTCTTTTATTATTTGTTTATCACGACACTTCTTATCTGTCTAAACATCATGAAACTGGGTTTTCACAACGGAACAATTTGAAAAACCTTGAATGTGTCCCAAATATTGAGAGAGCAAAATATGTTATTCCAAGTTGTGCAATTTGTGTTGTCACATCAATCTCTTGCAAATTCTGGTCAGCCCTAGGATTCTGCCATTCTGATCTGTGCTAAATTTCTTAATTGTGCTTGATTGGTTTGTAGGGTGTTGTTGCTGGACTTCTTGTGCAAAATACACTCAAATATCTCCTCAAGTTCGGACAAGTTTCACGATACTTGGTAGCCTCTCTAATCTATGATTGCGTGGGTCATTGTGGTTTTATTGATCTATCTGTTCTCCCGTTTGATGTATCGATAGCCTAGAAACTTTTTTGCCCATTCGTTCTTCCAATATGTCTCTTGTTCATTGCATGGTTGCTTTTGTGGCTTTGTTGAATGCTAGACCTAAGTTGCTTTCAACATCTTGCTTATCCTTGATCCTGTGAACAGTTGGTCTCTTGAAAGATGGCTTATGCTAGTATAATGTGAAATCCGCCCATTTAATTATAAGCCCTACTCTTATACCCCATAAACCCTTGACTCGAAGAATAACTACCCCCATTTATATTTTGTAAGGGTCAATCTGGTGATAATATTATCATGAGCAACTCGTGTGAGACTTTGTGCTTGCCAAATTGTCAGAACTCAGAAGTAATTGCACTTTGACGTATATCATTGCTTCTACTTCACTGCTTTATATTCAGGGTTATAACGCTTTGAAGGACTATTTTCCCACTATGGAAATGAAACCAAATCTGCAATGTCAAAACTCAGCTTGCTTGGAAAGACAGGTATGGTAATGATTGCGTGTTTGGTGGGATCCGATCTGTTCAGCTTGTATGTTTCGTGCTGTAAATGTTGTCTATTATTGCAGAAGGAGTACATGTTAGCAAAACCCGAAAGGGATGCTGCAGCCAAGGCCAAGATGGAGGCAGAAGCACTGTTGGCACCAGAAGGTCCACTTCACGATGATAATGAATGGAATATTAGGTATGTAACTTTCTCTACTACATGTCTTCATGGGAAGTATCGACATGATTCTCTCTTCCGACAGTTAGTCTTAAAGACACGGTCTCATAGTAGTAAAATTTGAATTCCTATCCAATTACCCATTAACTCACAGCAGAAACCAAGAGTAAATCCCGTGTAATATGGGTTAACCTCATGAGAATTTAAAGCACGAGAACTCGATAAGTCTAACAATAACTTACTATTAGACAAATACAAGATCATGAGGCTTTAGTCTGTAACATTCCGTTTTTTTAGATAGTTTTCAACTAGTACATTTTTTTAAATTTACCGTTCAATCTCCCTGTTCGTTCAGCGTCGATGATGACAGTATGCCGGAAGGATCTACTAGCCAAATTGCAGGTAATAGTCAACCATTAAAGTCATAGAGCTTTTCCTCTCTATTGTGCTCTACGTTTTCATTATTAAACTTAATAGCAAAATATTACATCTTGATTACTTTGTCCTCAACCATTGTTGGCTACTTTCAGATGCCCTTCCAGAAGGCCTGGTTCACGAGCTCCCAGCTGCAGATGCTTACATAGCTACACCTGTGTCGGAACAAGATACAAAAGGTGCTGACTCAGCTGACGACTTGGACGAGCTAAGGAAACAACTTGAGGCGCTTAACGCTGAATAGGCGTTATATACTCCGTATTTGTTAGTTTGCATACAAACAGTCGAGAAGGTAATTCGTATGAAATGAGTGGCAGGGGAGCATTGGAAGGATTTCTAATTGACATTTACTTTTTATTCCCCATTATTTTTATAGAGAAGGAAGGTTCAAGATTTTAACTCCTGCACAGAATGTTTTAGTGTTTCTGCAAAATGCAGAATGAAATTGTAAAATTTTTTTAGTTCATTTCATAACTGTAAATCTTCATTTTATCACATACAACAAAATTAAGGAAGTTGCATATGTCGAACAAAAACTGAGGGAGATTGAGGCTGGAGAGTCTGGAAACCAAGCTCATATTCATGTACTATAGGTGGGTATTATTTTTAGTTCCTAAAAAATTATGTGGCTCCCATCTGGTGTTTTCCTCTGAGATGTTGTGTCGCTTGTCGACTTGTCTTTAACGGTGGGAGGATTTGTGCGTTTGAGAAATCGTTAACAAGAAAATATGGGTGCTTGGAAACCTATTGATGCAACCTTAACTTTTAAAAGCAAAGGAATTAGATAACAATTAGTCTCCCTTGTGACATGGAGTATCCGTCACAAGGGAGAGACGGGTCGGGTTTGATATCACATTTGCAAAATGGTATCCACTCAACATATTGGTGGTGGTGTCCACACAATAAACAAATAATAAACAAACAAAAGGAGAGGGGAGTTCCCCATGAAATAGGCGGCACAATATTGAGCTAAACAGTCTATCAGACAGTAAAAGGAGAGTTGAGTTCCCCAAAGCTTCATTTTTTCTCAAAACAAGTGAAATGGTTTCTCTTTTATCCATTATTCTTAATTTTCAAACCTAATTTCACCTACTGCTACTCATATCCATTATCATCCATCTACCGCTACTTCCGTCTTCGCCTTCTACCTCCGCTTCTTCTTCATCATATTATTCTTCATCTTCATCAAATTAAAATGGGTAAAAAAACCATGTCAAAAAAATCACCACCTAAAAAGGTTCAGAAGAAAAGTAAGGAAGGTAATATCGATATTTTAATTATTTGTATGTTGGTTAAAATAGTCACATTCTTGTAGTTTATCTATTTTTTTCCTTTTTTAAAAAAAAATTAACCATGCATGCTAATGCTGACAGTGATTTCTTAATTTCTGTTTAATTAATTAATTTTTTGTTCTTATTTAATTATTTTATAACAATGGAAATAGGTGAGGAGAAGGAGGCTCAGAAAGTGAAAGGGAAGCAGAAAACTAAGTTGACATTTCAAGAACCGCTGGTGCAGGAATCTGAAGATGATGGGTCAGATAAGGTTTCAGAGGAGATCTCAGACGGGACACAGGAAAGTGCCGAGGAGGCCAGTGCAGAGGAGGAGAGTGCTAAGGAGGAAAAGGAGGTGTCCGAGTCAGAAAATGAAGAAGATGGTTTGAAAGGTGCGTACCCTCTCATAATAGTGTTTTTGGTTGATATTTTATTTTGTACAAATTCTGGTTATGTACTAGTAATACGTTATGGTTTGATGTAGAAGCACTCGATGAAGTCGTGAAAATGGCTCCTGCTCTAGGTGCGAAGAAAAAGAGCAAAAAACATACGAACACGGAAAATGGTATGTTGTTTATGTGACTATTTTAAAATGTGTCTGTGGTTGTGGTGTTTATGTTGACCTTAACATGTCAACTTGTATGTTTAAATATGGTGACATATGTTGTCTTCTGCAAAATGTGACCATCTTGTTAGACAAATGTGCCTCTGTTTGTGTTGTTTTTGTTGACGTTGACATGGTAACAACTATGATTATACATGTTGACATATGTTGTTTTATGCAAAATCTAACCACCTTAGATTAGATTTATGCCTATGTTTGTGTTGTTTATGTTAACCTTAACATGGTAACAACTACGCTTAGTACATGTTGACATATGTTATTTTATGAGAAATGTAACCACCTTAGATTAGATTTGTGCCTATGTTTGTGTTGTTTATGTTAACCTTAACATGGTCACAATTACGCTTAGTACATGTTGACATATGATATTTTATGAGAAATGTAACCACCTTAGATTAGATGTGTGTCTATGTTTGTGTTGTTTATGTTAACCTTAACATGGTAACAACTAAGCTTAGTTCATGTTGGCATGTTATTTTATGCAAAATGTAACCACCTTAGATTAGATGTGTGCCTACCTTTACGTTGTTTATGTTGACCTTAACATGGTAACAACTATGTGTACTACATGTTGACATATGTTATCTTATGCAAAATGTAAGCACCTGAGATTAGTTGTGTGCCAATATGATAACATCTTAATATGGTTACAAATAGATAATTGTTGATAATGTCACACCTCTATCACATCTTTATCTGTATTAGGTTGTTCTGTGCTGAGCTTAAGATCAAAACATCTGTGCAACATAAATTTTTAGACAATGTTATGTGACCATCTTTGTTAGACAATGTAAAAAATTTTGACATTTAAGTTGTTGACATATACTAGTTAACTTTGTGACAGTTAAATTTTTAGACAATGTTATGTGACTATCTTAGGTGTATCTGTATTTGATTGAATTGCTAAAACAAAAAAATAAAACTTAAGTTTGCAACATAAATTAGTTGTCATAGTGACATATGTGTTGTTAAAAACTGACCAAGATAGTTTAGAAATGTTCCTAGGTTTGAGAATGATGAAAATTATAAGCGTATGAGTAACTTAGTTTAATGTAGTGACATATTTTGTAGTAGGGAAAAAGTAGGTGTTTTGGGGATAATTTTTGACAGTTAAGTTGGTGACATATAGTAGTTAACTTTGTGACATATGTATGTGTACCTGTATGTGACCATCTAAGGTGTGGTTTGAGTTTCCTGAGATAAGTTTAATTAGGTGACATATTTTTTAGACTTTGGTGACATTTTGTTAGTAATGATAATGTGAAGAATGTATTTAATTGATGTGCCTATATTTAGGATGTGGTTGTTAGTGTACCATATTTGGTGGCATATTTGTTAGAATGTGGTCACACATTTGTTGTATTGTTTTAATGTGACCATCTAAGCTTGGATATGCAATGATAATGAGAAGAATGTATTTAAATGATATGTCTATATTCAGGATGTGGTTGTTTATATGTCTATCATTTACATACAGTTGCTGAACATATTGATGTGCAACCAAAGGCTCTGAAACTGGAAAAGGCAAAGTTAGTTGAGATTGGCAAAAGCTCAAAGGGTGCAATGGTTGTAAAACGCTTACACTGTTCACAGGGGCTTCGGTATAGGGGTGTGGGATCTCACCACATACCCTGTCTCCATTTCTCGGGAGAAGTCACTTTACCACCTGCCAGTTGCCGATGACGTTGCTGTTATGGAAGATTTGGTGAGGAAGGCACCTCGTGAAACTGATGAAGGTACCATTGCAAAGGATAATGGGTGTAGGTGTGTCACTTTCCCACTTCCAGCTGACCTACTTACTGATGAGGAACTTCAGCAGAAGTATAAAGATGTAAGTCACATTAAAGTTTAGTTCCTTTAACATTGTGGCACGAGTGACACTGGTATCAGTTCACCCACCCATTAGGATTCAAGAAGCTTAGGCTGACACTGGTCTCATCTGTAAATGTGGTAAAATGTTAGTGTCTGCCTGCAAGATATGTAACCATCATTTAGGATTCAAAATAATCTTATACTAACAACATTTATTGATGAACGTG
>VHZZ01006819.1:28961-39200 GCA_009801015.1 Silene noctiflora | reverse complement strand
AGGTACATAGTATTTTAACTCCAATTTTAATATACATATAACAAAAGTGATACAAAATTAGCAAAAATATGGATGTGTTACAATGGTAATGGCAATTGAATGGTAACCAAGAGGTCATGAAATCGAGACTTATCAACAACATTTTGTAGTTTTAACACTTCCTTAATGTAATTAACTAGAACAAGTAACAACTTAAGCTAACCACCTCGGGTTAAGTTAAAATTGCCACACCTCGTGTATGTGTATCAACTTTCGATAATTTACCTTGTTTAAAATTATGTCGTAGGTGTTGGAGATTCGGCCGACTATTAAATGGGATAAAGGAAAAGCTCTTGAATTTCTTTTGGAATCACTTGGTAAGTTACTTTTAATTCTTAAGCATATACAAATTTCACCATCTCGTATAGTAAAGCCATTACTTTAGTTACATTGTGCTATAATGCTTTGGAGTTTTTCTTTTAATCCTTTGTGGAGAACCGGAGAGATGGTAAATACTACTCCATATTATTATGTTTTATTTCACTTAGCACTTAACTAATTAATTTTTGGCAGGTTTAGCCAATTGTTGTGATGTCTTCCCTGTATATATTGGAGATGATCGTAGTGATGAAGATGCATTCAAGGTATGTATATATGTTCCTTTTAACGTACTATATATGGTGGAATTATGTTCTACACTACTTGTTCGCTTAGAAATTTAACTTGAGACTATGCATTAACTTAGCATATATTTTGTGATGATCGCCAATTAGGTTTTGCAAGACCGGGGACAGGGCTTTGGCATTCTTGTTTCCAAAATTGCTAAGGAAACAAATGCCTCTTATTATTTAGAGGGTCCCTCTGAGGTATATTATTCACAAAACTTGACATTTTTAATACACTTTTATTTTTAGGACACTAAAATCCTCAAAAAACTAAAGTCTAATTTTATGTCACGAAATGAATGGCAGGTCATGAATTTTCTTCAACGTCTGGTGAACTGGAAGAGGCTTTCGTTGCGAAGGCAGTTCACTTTATAAATGCAATTTTTTTTTTTACCATATCTTATTTATTAGACCTGCCTATTCTGGAAAGTGTACAAAGATGTGGTGGGGTAAAAAGAATTTCTACCAAGCCTTGCTTGAGATGACTTAGCAATTAAGTAGATGAAATTGTATTAAGTACCCAGAATAAGAGCCAATATTCTAGTATTTGGCTGTAGCTTGTACACCTTGTAATTAGCTAATTAATGTACTAAGCTACTAAGCTGGGTCCTGGGTACAATTGCACCACTATTATTTTAAGAGTAGCGACCTTATATCAGTTTACCGTTTTAGCTTGGAATTTCTTTCTGTTTTTTTCACACAGTCTTGGAATTTTAAGGTAGAGTTTGAGCATGTTTTACTTTTTCATTTCATATGATTCGAGAGTCCAGAGAAATTTGATATATATTACGCAGCTGTAAAATGCGCTCTCTATTTTATTGTTTTTACATTAGAAAAGGTAGTATCAAGCTCTCTTATTAACTGAACAAAATTGTCCACAAAACCCACCTAATTAAGGTTAAATAAACTTGAATGACTTCATTCATAAAAAGACTGCTATGATTAAAAAAAGACTGTTTTTGTTTTTCCTTCCCAAAACCAACCCCCTGCTCGGACATATAAAACACATTGTCGCCAACGAAGACTGCCCACCGTCGGCGACTCTCAGGCACGGCCATCACCAACTCGCTAGGAATTGAGTCAACGTTACTATTTTGACTGACAATAACAACGGTGGAGTTATTTTTGCCTGATTCTTGCTATTGTTTTTTTGTAGATTTAATTTGTAAATTCAAATTTAAACTCTAAATTTCGACCTAAAATCAAAGCAACATGTAATAATGGGGCGGGTGAGTGAGAGAAAAGGTCGAAGTGGGAAACACGACGAGGTGCGCGGTGATGTGGGTGCATGGAGTTGCGTGCGGTTGCGTGGGCAATGAACGTGGGATTGTGTATGGGTTGTGGGTGAGTTAGGCTCTTGACAAGAGTGACACGAGGTGAAGGTGAAGGTGAAGGTGAAGGTGAAGGTGAAGTTGAAGCTGAAGGATGGAGGAAAAGGTGATAGCTTTGATGACAAGTAGTTAAGACTAGAATGTCAAGGAGGATGAGAGATAAACTACAGAGATAATTCTCTGAAATTCTAATGAGGGATCTTCATCTTATGTAATGGCAAAGAATAAGAAATTTAATAATAGTACTCGAGCTAATAATAAAATTAAAAAAAATTAAAAACATGTTGATCTTAATTTCGCAAGTACAAGTCAGTCTCCATCAAAATCAACAAAAAATTGTTCGTAAGGGTAACCTTAATTTTCCACCTTTGGATCATTCTGAGTTGGATGTGATCGTGCAAGATGATGAGCAGGATGAGGAGGATGCTTCTGAGTATGACGGTCAACCACTGGTACCTACCCTGAGGCTGTCAAAGGATGATGTTGCAGGTGAGGTATATTACTTGTCTTCTGCCGCTTATTGTTATATCTTAGGAGCAAATCCCCCGATGAGTGTGATTTTTGGGTTTATAAAACGTTGCAAACTTATGGTGTTAATCGAATTTCTTTTCTCCCTAATGAGATTTTCTTAGTTCGATTTATGACTAAAGAGAAACAGATGGAGGTTGTGAATACCGGACACCTATCTTTGACAATAATCCAGTAATCCGGAAGGAATGGAGCCCAAATACGGAATTGGTTAAACATGATGTTAAATCAATTCCTATTTGGATGAAATTACATGGACTCAATATCAAATTCTGAGAAATTGGCTGCTTGGCAAAGCTTTGTAGACTGGTAGACAAATTTCTGAGATGTGATGAGGCAACTGCTCATAGAGCGTTCCTTGGTTATGCACGAATCATGGTGGAAGTACAAATTGGTCAGAATTTTCCAACTGAAATTGTGTTTTTGGATGAACTGGGCAAGACACAAAGGATTAAAGGTGTGTCTGGCTGGCTTCCTTTGTCTTGTGAAAAGTGTCAGGGTATGCGACATACTACTGAACAGTGTAGGAAGGATGCGGGTATGAAAGTTAAGAAGGTTTGGAGGCCAAAGGCTAAAATCCAACATCTTGGACCTGTACCAATAGTAAATCCTCAACCTGCTGCCAAATAAGTAGCAAAACCTTAAACTCTTGTTTCTAAACCAGTAATCAAACCCATATCTCCTTCAGTACAAGTGGTCACACCTATTACAATACCATATGTACCTGCTGGGGTTAAAATTGCAGTGAAAAATACTCCAGTTGTTGGGACACAGTCATTACCTACAAGGTTTATCAGCAAGATGCTCAGACATGAGTAAGGGGAAGCTAGAAATCTTCACTCCAAGGGGTCTAACTTTCATGGATGCACTTACCATATCTCCGTAGAAGGCTAGAAATGAGAGTAAGGGAAAAATGGTGATACAGGCAGGGTATACTGATAATCGGTATGATGGGTTTTTGGAAAATTAGAGGTATGAATAGCCTAAATAAACAAAATGAAATAAGGTGGTTCCTTCACCAGATTAATATTGGCTTCTTTGGTTTGTCAGAAACTAAAATTAAAGGTAGTAATTGGATTAAAGCTCGCAATAATATTTGTGAACATTGGTCCATTTGTACCAATAACAATTGTCATACTGGTGGCAGAGTGTGACTGGTAGGCAACTAAATATGTTTTAAGTTGATGTCAAGCATGTAACTGATTAGTGAATTCATGTTTTAGTGATTGATAATGTAACACCCCCATACACGAAGGTACCTTAACAAGGACTACCCCACTATAAAGGTGTTACCATCTCGGTTTTCCGAGGTAATATGCATCACAGTTACCATAATGAAACAAGTTTATTAAATAACTTTAATGTAAACGGAAGTACAAGTCTCAAAATAAATACAAGTCTCAAAACTCCAAAGGGTACAACAAAACCATAAAGTGATAGTATCTAAACTCAGCGGAAGCTAAACTACAAAACAAGTGGTGACTCTGCCCCGTTCATGACCCGCAAGCGACATCAACATCCATTACCTGCTAAGCCAACTGCTCACCATCCCCGAATGGATCACCATAGTTTTGAAAACAAAATCGGGGTCAGTCAACTGCATAACTAATATAACAATCATCATAATATAATCCAATATACATCCAAATCAAACTGTAGCAACCATCCTCCAAACTCCATAGTAACCAGTAACCGACTACACACCAAAGTGTGTAGCACTTCCAGATTACCCATCGCAACAGGTAATCCATACCGCCAGTGGGGACCGCAGCCGTACCACCAAATCTTCGCTCATCGCAACGAGCGAACCCAGATCATTAATGTGCACATCCCCCTTGTGACGGAAGCCACATGAGGCGAACATGGGGTTGAAACCATCTCCAGAAAATGGCTCCACAACAACATCCAATAACCAAACACAATAATCTCAATCAAAATAATAAAAACAATAAACTGTCACAATACATCTTATACCAATTACACAATCAACTGAGTATGGAAACCCTACCTGAACAGAAATCAAAGAAAAAGCACAACAAAGCAATCTAGAAAGCCTCTTCTACGAAGTCCTCACCTATTATGATATCAATCAATCAATACCATAACATACAATACATGATATCTACCCTAAACCCCCAAATAACCCAATTAGGGTTTGGCTAATTTTAATAAAACAACAAAATACTAAGGTAGAAGACTTCTCCAACGATTAACAAAAGCTAAGATGCAAAAAACCTCCAAAGCGGTGAACCCCAGCCTTGGAATGATGAAGGTAGCAAGGGAATAAGTGAACGTTGTTGTCTCTTTTGTGAAAAAGTGTTTTAAGCAAATTATAAAATTATTTAAGTCGATAAAACCTGATTTATATGCTTCCCGTGTTACCTTAATCAAACCGCGGAAAATAACTTAAATGGACCGGACACTCGGTCGAGTACGCGACACTCGACCAAGTATGCCACACTCGATCGAGCGCCCACATACTCGATCGAGCACCCACATACTCGATCGAGTACTCACAAGTCAGAAGCCTGACAAAAATCACCACACCACCTACTCAGTCGAGTACCTCGTACTCGGCCGAGTAACCTAAGGCCATCATAGCCATACTACTACTCAACAACTTGAAAATATACTAAATTGTAGCCAAACCATACCCAAAGCATGATCAAACAGCCCGAATAAGTACCCAAAGCTGACCCTAAAACACACGCGATCATCTCTTACCCCCTTAAAAGAACAAGGTTACGACCCCGTAACCAAACATACCTGATCAAAAAGATGCGGATACCGTTCTTTCATTGCCTCTTCCGGTTCCCATGTTGCTTCCTCGACATTGTGATTGGTCCACAACACCTTTAGCAACACCATCTCTCCTTTCCTTTTCTTGCGCACTTTGTGCTCCAAAATCTCTTTTGGCACTTCCACATATGTTAAAGCCTCATACAACTCGATGTTCTCAAATTATAGTACATGAGATGGGTCACTCATATACTTCCGGAGTTGAGACACATAAAAAAAATTATGTACTCGGTCTAAAGCTGGTGGCAAAGCCAATCGATAAGCTACCTCGCCAATCCGATCCAAAATCTCATAGGGTCCTATGAACTTCTGACTCAACTTCCCCTCTTGCCAAAACGCATCACTCCACGCATAGGTGACACTTTTAGAAGGATCTTGTCACCCACCTGAAACTCGATGTCCCTGCGACGGAAATCGGCATAGCTCTTCTGCTGATCTTGAGCTGCTTTCATCTTCTGTATGATCAACTGCACCTGCTCAATCATATCCTACACCATTTGTGGTCCTAAAACCACAACCTCTGCACTATCATCCCAACATATAGGAGTCCTACACCTCCTCCCATACGAAGCCTCAAATGGTGTCATCCCAATACTTGTGTGAAAGCTGTTGTTGTATGAGAACTCAATAAAATCCAGCTTGTCTTCCAAACTGCCACCAAATTCCATCACACAAGCCTTCAACATATCCTTTAAGGTCTTGATGGTCCTCTCACTCTGTCCATCTATCGCAGGGTGAAATGTCGTACTCATCTTTAAGGTAGTTCCCATCAATTCCCGTAACTCTTGCCAAAACCTGGAGATAAACCCCACATCCCTATCTGACACAATGTCTTTCGGTACCCCATGCAATCTCACCACATTCTTCCTGTACCCACTAGCCAATTGTATCTTACTCCATGTATCTTTCATAGGAATAAAATAAGCTGACTTTATCAGTCGATCCACTATCACCCAAATCATGTTGTTACCTTGCCGAGTCTTCGGTAACCCCACAATAAAGTCCATAGAAATAGACCCCCATTTCCACTCAAGTACCTCAAGATAATGAATCTTACCTTGCGGTCTTTGATGTTCTCCCATGACCCTTTGACAAGTAAAACATCTAGCCACGAACTCAGCTGTCTCCCTCTTCATTCTAGGCCACCAAAACGTCTTCTTAAGATCTTTATAGAGCTTGCCACCTCCTGGACGCACTGAGTATGGAGTGCAATGAGCCTATGTCATAATCATCTTCCTCAACTCCATATCATTAGGCACACACCACCTCCCATCGAACCGAACACTGCCATCTGCATGAATAGAGAACCTCGAAACTGCCCCTTTTCCCACCTCAGCTCTCCAATCCTGAATCTTAAAATCAAAAGCTTGCCTTTTCTCCATCTCATCATAAAGCTCGGTTCAACTGTCAAATCTCCAATAGCATCCCTTTTCCGAATCATATGGATTACCATCTTAGTCACCTCATCCTTAAGCTTTATTAGTGACAAGGCAGTGCATAAGTCATGCAAACTCTTCCTGCTCAACGCATCACCAACCATATTAGCCTTCCTTTCATGGTAGATAATCTCCATGTCGTAGTCACCTATAAGCTTCATCCACCTTCTCTGACGCATATTCAGCTCCTTTTGGGTATAGATGTCCTTCAAACTCTTGTGATCTGAAATCACCTTAAAGGTTGCCCCATATAGTTAATGTCTCCACATCTTCAGAGCAAAAACAACTGCATCCAACTCCAAATTGCGAGTAGGGTAATTCTTCTCGTAATACTTCAATTGCCTCAAAGCATAGGCAATGACCTTCCCATTCTGCATTAAAACACAACCCAGACCATTCTTTGAGGCATCGGTATATACCTCAAAGTTCTCACTTCCCTCCGGCAAAGCTAAGACAGGAGCTGTAGTCAAACGCTCCTTTAAAGTTTGGAACGCCGTCTCTTAATTCTCATTTAGCAAAATCTGTTCTCCTTACACATCAAAACTGTCATAGGTCTAGCTATCTTTGAGAAATCTTTCACGAATCTCCTGTAATATCCAGCCAAACCCAAGAAACTCCGAATTTCAGCAACATTCTTCGGTGCTTTCCAGTTTGACACCGCCTCAATCTTGCTAGGATCCACAGCTACCTCTTCCTTGGAAATCACATGGCCCAGAAAAACCACCTTCTCTAACTAGAAATCACACTTGGATAACTTAGCATATAACTGGTTGGCGCGCAAGGTTTGAAACACCAGCCTCAAATGCTCCTTCTTAGTCTTAGAATAAACTAAGATATCATCGATAAACACCACCACGAACTGATCCAAGAACTGGCTGAAAACCAAATTCATCAAATCCATGAACACTGCTGGCACATTAGTTAACCCAAACGGCATCACCACATACTCATAGTGACCATACTGCGATCGAAAATCTGTCTTAGGTATGTCCTCATCCCGAATCCTCAGTTCGTACCCCGACCTTAGATTAATCTTCGAAAACACACCGGCCCCACTCAACTGGTAAAAAAGATCATAAATCCTCGGCAAAGGATACCTGTTCTTCACCGTGACATGGTTCAAATCTCAATAGTCGATGCACAATCTCAAGCTGCCATCCTTCTTTTGTACAAATAGAACTGGCGAACCCCAAGGTGATACATTAGGTCTAATGTATCCCTTATCTAGCAATTCATTGAACTGCTTCTTCAATTCCTCCAGCTCCTTATGACCTATACGGTATGGGGCCTTAGATATACGTCCCGTCAGCGGCTTTAACTAAATATTGAAGTCAATATGCCTCTGCGGAGTTAAACCCGGTATCTCATCTGGAAAGACATCCTCGAAATCACCCACCGCTAGTATCTCTGATGCTGATGGCTCCTCTATCCGATTATCCTTTACATGGTAAAGGATCATAGGATACCTTTTCCTCAGGTACGGCTTCAAAGTCACAACTGTAATAATCTTGACTTTGGGTTTGACCACAAACCCACGGTAAGACACCCTAACTTCCTTAGGTCCTCTTAAAGTCACCTTCTTCTGATGACAATCTATAGTATAACTATACTTCCCCAGCCAATCCATCCCGACTATGACCTCAAACCCATCCATAAGAGACTCAAACAAATTAACTGAAAAATCGACTTGCCCAACTACCATAGACACCCCTTTATACAACCTCCCACAAGATACAGACTCTCCTGATGGCATAAAGTCTTCATCTTTTACAGACTCATACTCCCCCAAACCCAAAGTCTTAGCATGACCCTTAGATACAAAAGAGTGCGTAGCCCCCGAATCAAACAAAACAAAAGTAGGTGTGCCATTGATAAGAAAAGTACCAATGACCACTTGTGCATCATCCTCAACCGTTTGCTTATCCATCATGAACAAATTGCCGCTGTTCTTCTGACCTCCGCCCTGCACCGTGCTTGCAGATGCAGTAAACTTAACAATTCAATTCTTATTTGCATTGCCGTTCTGACGTTGATAAGTCCCTTCGTTATTTCGGTTGAAGTTGCCATTGTTGTTGCTTTGGCCACCCTGACTATACCATGACCCAGCTGGTCGGTTTCTAGCCGTACTCTGTGCCGCAGCCTGAGAGTAACCTCCTCTCCGCTGCCCCTAAAAGCCCCTTCCATCGAAGCTTGTGCACTCATATCTCTTGTGACTAGTACCGCCACAGTTGTAACATTTAAACCCGGAGTTGCCACCACTGCTCCGACCATCACGGCGCCCCATAAGATGATCCTCTACTAAAGCTAGATCCACCCGAGAATACCTTTCCCTGGTTGTAGTTATCCCATTTGAAGACTGACTGCCCACTGGTCTCGTGGTTCACTTTCCTCTTCTCATTACCCTTCTCTTTGGCCTCCCTAGCCATGTCGACCAACCTTTCTACATTACCAGCTCTTTCATAAACTTCCTTCAAGTTGGTAAGAACCCCAGCAGGTAACTTCTCCAAGATCTTCAGCGACAACCCCTGCTCGAATTGGAGAGCCAGACTCAGTTGGCTCAACTCCATGTCGTCCATATAGTGGGATAACTCATTGAACTTGTTGTAGTACTCCGCCACAGTCATACTCTCAGCCATACGGAAAGAATCGAACTCTGCTCTCAATTTGTTCCGAATGTGCTCCGGAACAAACTGATGTCTTATAGCCTTCTTCAACTCAGCCGAAGGAAAAGCGGGCTCACCCAAATCCTTGTAGAACTCCCAAGCACTCTCTCTTTCACGACTCCACCACACTCCAAATTCGTCCCGTAGGTAGAACGCAGCTTGTTCCACCTTCGTCTCCTCTGGGCAGTTAACTACTTCCAGAACACTCCATTTTTCGATGCCAATTATCGAGAATATTAGGCGCTACTGTGCCCTCATATGTAGTAGGGTTGAAGCGCGAGATGGTGGTGCTCATCTTGGTAGCATCGATGACCACCTCTTTGGACTTCCCCATATTCTTAAGAGCCTCAGTAAGTGCCTCCTGATGCTCGATCATATGAGCAATTTCCTCAACACTCATCTCAGCGGCCCTCATATATGCAGGTGATCTCTTTGGCGGCATTCTTTGAGCTATAAAAGGTGAACGAACGTAAGCATATAGCCTACGGCCAAAAGCAACATAAAACGCCCAAATAGGGTACTTGTTCGAGTATCAAAAGATACTCGGTCGAGTATAAGCCACTCAGTTCCTTTTCGAAAGTCAAATTCCCAAAGCTGAATGGAACATGGAAAGATATGAACAACTCATCCTCTTGGATGAGAGATGACTACATGCCTAACATAATGTTCAAACTTATCAAGCACGGATTAGAAGAGCTTTCAATAAGAAGGTCAAACCTCGAAATACCAAGGAGGGAGATTTGGTCCTTAAATCTGTAACACCCCCATACTCCAAAGTGCCTTACCAGGCCACCTTAGACATAGAGATGCTACCATCTCGGTTTCCCGAGGCAATGAT